>APFE031073043.1:0-44157 GCA_000404065.3 Pinus taeda | reverse complement strand
GCCTTTTGAAGAGCTAGAGAATAAATTACACAAATTTAAACAACACATTAATGATTTCTTCTTCAAAACAGGGTTTTGAAGAAGAATCAATCTCTGACGTGAGACGGAGTCTAACACCTTCCAAGGAATATAATTGGATAAACCATCGAGTCTATCTTCATAAGTCAGACTCGTGACCAACTTCACCCTGTTGCTAGTCGTTCAACAACAAGGAAACCAACTCCATCTTGAGTTGTACGTTGCATAACCTCTAATTCAACCGTCCCTTCAAAGTATCTCTAATACCATGTCTATTTTTCCTCAACACTTTAGAATCATGTCTATGTCTAAAACATGATCACAAAAACACTAAAATTCCATAACACCAAGCACTTTTCATAGTAGAAAATGTACAATAGTGAATCAATGAAGCACATAATATTTTTTCAACCTAAAACTTTTTATATTACAATATTTAATACAAGAAACATAGGGTTCCCATACCACGGATCATGGCCCTTACAAATAACCCTGATACAACAACAACTAGGGCTTGATGTCAACAACTTATGACTATCAATCTACCCTTGAAAAAGACACACTTACTTTCTTGTTGAAGGAATTATCAACTTATCCCTTTCAGTCCAAATACCTTGAACACTTAGCAGGTCCCTTGCCACCTCTACTATTGCTCACAAGTAGTTTTTCTACTCTATAATTGCTTGTATCTTCAGCTAACAAAAACACCTTCTATCAATCCTCTTGGTTCTCCAAGAAGACTGAACACAGCTTGCCCTCTAACAATCCTCTGTTGCTCCAAAGGTTTCTACTCTTAGGGTATTTAACAACTACCTTCTAGCAATGCTTTGCCACACCAAAATTCATTACACATAAGGTCTTGAAAGGTTTCCCTCCAACAATGATAAGATTTCTCCTTTATCATTGTACTTTGGGCTTCAAAGAGAAGCCCTCACAACAATATTGTACTTAGGGCTAGTTTAAGCGACCCTCACATCAATGAACAAACACTTACAATAATTGAACTTAGGGCTACTATAATCACTCTCCAAAACCAAACTTCATCAACCTAGCAATCATCACATAAAGACACAATCACATACCTCCTTCATGTCACTACACAACCATGAAGAAACTTAGTCGAGGAGCTCATATAACATAGGTATTTTCATCCCTATTTAGGGCTCCTATAGCTACTTCAGGGGGTCCCCTCTTTGCATCCATATCACCCTTAAACCCTATGGTCACCTCATACATAGGCCTTATACTTTCTAAGCATTGCTTAAGAGACTTTGTCCCTCTATTCTGCTTCACCACAGGCCTTGTAGCCCCTTAGTCCAGAACTAGACAAGGTCTTGACCCTCCTTTAATATATAGCAAACACGATTGGTCCTTTAACACAAATATGATCGCAACCATGTGCACAAAATCATGTAAAACACTCATCTAGTAGCTCTTCCTAACTCAACCAATCCAGATTTAAGAAAAAAAGACAAATTCATCCTTCTCTTCAAATCCAACTTAGGCACCTTTAGGCGACTATCTTAGATTAGTCTTCCATTTGATGAATTGCACTTGTGATGATGTGAAAAATGAGCTTGAACTTCTTTCTACTTAGAGTGATCTTAGGGTTGCACATTAATCCCCAAGGGTCATGTCTTGTAGGCCAAGTCGACATGAGCCTACACATAAAATCCCCACTAACTTTAGAAATACAATTCCTTTCGTTTGTCTTTCATCACTCCATAGAAGTTTTAGTTGCCTCTCAGCCCTTAAAGGGTGCCCCACATGCTTTTAATGATTAAACAATTATTATACGCCTTGGTCTTGTGCCCACAACATTGGGTACAAAACCCATCACTTGGGTACATTACCCATGGAGATCCATTTTCATGTGCTAACTCCTCACAAACTCAGTACCCGAGGGGTTGTGGGAGTACCTCCCAAGCTACACATTCTAACACTTTAGACCTGATGAAGCAATCTGGGAGATTGAAAAACAAATAGGGGTACCATATACCTATTTTTGTTTAATGATAAAGAAGATGTAAGAGATGTGATTATAAATCTTAGTTTTGTTTTTTTTTTGTTTTTTGTTTTTCTAGTTATAGAAACATTGAGGATGGTGTTCCTTAAAGGGTGTTGGGTTTGTAATAGTCCCACCTTTCGACCCCTATTTTTTATATGTGGTTGTAATTGTAAAGGCCAATGTGGAAACTACAACTGGCTTATACGATCTTGTAAAAAAAAAAAAGTATTAAACTATTTTCTTGAAAATAATGAAGATATGAAATGTTGGCCTAAAGGGAGGGACACATGGATCCAAGTTTAAGGGAGATAGGAGATGTGAGAGAGTGGCATCTAGTAGATTAACAGATTGAACCACCACCTAACATTTGCAAAGATGTTATTGGATGGAGGAAAGTGCAAACATTTTGTTCCACAATGTGAGGGAAGGTGAAGTTTGTAGTCTCACAAGATATGAAGGGACTCAAGGAAAAACAAGAAGAAAGAAGGAAAAGAAAAACAAGCAGGAGAAGAGAGGACGATAGGGAAAGAAGCAAAATACATTGGACATGGAGCTCAAGAGCAATGTTGCAGTTGCAACTAAGTTCTATTTTTGAAAGTGGGGTGTTTTCCCTTGTATTTATGTGTTGAGGTCATTGGACTGTGTATGTCTAAGCCTGACTGGTCAGTGGCAGGCTCAAAGGAGGACCGAACCATGAGTAGTTGATTAAGTTGATAAACCACTAAGTGCTCTGTGAATAATTTGATAAAACACTTAGTTCTTGTTGAATGGATTGATAAACCACTTAGGTGCTTGTTGTAAATCTGATAAGCCACTTGGTAGGGTGAACTGAGTAATTGTGGTGCTTCCCATGAGACTGATAAACCTCCTAGACATTAGGCTATAGGCTCTTGTGGTGCTTGCTTTGAAAACAAAACTAATAAAACACCTAATAGTGGATTCAAACTCTTGGAACTCAGCAATACCCTTGTTGAGCTTTGGGAAAATTCCCTAAGCAAGCATCCCCTCAGATTTTAGATTTGGCTTAAGGGTGGTTAGTTGCAAGAAATATTGCGGTGTAGTTGGCCTATGGTTGGGTGGAGAGTTGAAGTCCCTTCTTTAGTTTCCTGCCATTTCAAGTTAACAAGTATAATAAATTATGCATGAATGAACTATGGATGATGAAACTATTTGATATGTTATTGGAAAATTTATGCTTCAACACTACTCATGGAAGGTTTTTGAATTCATTGCATGTTCATGATGAATGAGTTGCCTTATTTATCTTTATGGTTATGTGAACTTATAACACTATGTGGTGGTTAGTATCTTCATGAACTGTAGGGTACTTTTATGAATCTATCTGGTTGTATGAGGTTTTTCTGCTACCTTGTTATTACAAGTGTTTCCATCCATCTAACATGTTTATGAATTTAATGGTTCATTTCCATACTTAAGATTGCAACCTATCCCATATGTTGTAAATGAAACTTATGTTGTGTGTTAAATGAGGATTCAATTTGTGTTGATGGTCATTTGGGTTAGGAGTGATGCAATGATTCTATGGTTTCTACACACTTGTATATTGTTGTGATATCTTGAAATTCAATGATCAAAGCTTGATTTAAAGATTTCTTAGCAAATATGGATTTTGGAGCCACTTCTTTCTTTTACCTACCCTGTAAGGTAAGGTAAGCTCTGTTAGTACCTTGTAGATTTTGCAGACATGGAATAATGCCTATGAAGGTTTGTGCCTTAGGATTTGGCCATTGTACCAAATATCTGGTGTTTTGGCAGAAGTCTTGGTCTTCAAGATTTTTTTTGGTAAATTAACTTAAGTTTTTTTCTTTGCGAGCCTTATTAGTAATCCAAAATTTATCTGGGGTGATATGGTCCTCTTAATAGAATTTATATCTAGGTTGAATATATATTCATTTTCCCTGTGTTAATTGCATCTGGATATTCGAGAGTGCAGATCTTAATTTCATTCATGGATGCATCTGAGAATCCATACATCCTAATGGACAAGGCATGTGCTCATCAAAAGTGGTCTAGATTTATATTGGACCAGATTTTGTGGTTAAGTGCAATTTGTAATTAGAGATCGAAGGTGGGGCCCGATGTTGGCAATTCACACATGTAAAGGCCAAATTCTTTCTCATGAAGTTGAAAGTGCATCTGCAAGCCTAGGATCCAAATGTATGCAAGTTGCGCATATGCTAGGGGTCTCCGATAAGGCTGGGACTCGATTTGTATTAAGTGCATCTAAGATTTGGGGAATCTGGATATGGGTGAGTTTGTGTAGTCATGAGAGGCCCCAAATAAGACTAGACCAAGATTTCCATTAAGTGACATAAGATCTAGGGGTGGCAAGTGGTGCACACCCTTATGAAGCCCCATATGTCTGCAAAGCTGAATATCCTATGATGAAGTTAAGTAAATCTAAAAGTATAGGGGTCCGGGGCATGCCAAAAATGGACAATTACATGACACCCTAGATTACTGTAGAATCATATATAACATGAAATCGTTACAAATCACAATGGAGAAGGGCTAGGTGGGGCCACACCCGCGTTGATGTGGCAATGCCATGGGGATATGATAGGGACCATATTGATGCCACATTGAAGCCCATTGATGATGTAGACCCCAATTAAGTTGATTTGGCGAGGCCAAATAACACACATGTGGATGCCACATGGTAGTGTCCTAATGATGTGGATTTGTGTCATGTTGACGTGGTAGTGCCACATGAATGCCATGTGGCAACTAAATGTTGACGTGGCCTAATATGATTAGATAAACTTCAAATGGGCATGCCTTTCAATCTACGGGTTGGATTGAGATAAAATTTATATCATTGGAGAGTTCTCAATGAGTTGAATGCAATGGTGGCATTCATTTTGATTTTTGATGATGTTGGAAAAATAATATTTTTGTAACTTCATCTTCATAACATACCTTGGAGGTCAAGTTAATTCAATAAGTAACACTTCTGGTTGCCCAAGATAATACAAGGGGGTGGGAGGAAGTGTTACATCCACCTCCACGACAAAACTTTCTATGTAAACTTCTAACTCCCTTTACACATTGCTCTCCTCACTGGGAAAAAGATATCATGTACCCACTTTGGAAAAAGAATTATGGTCTTTAATAAGGGACCATTACATTTCCCCTCAACACATTAAACTTAAAACCTTATTGAATTTAACATCTTAATCATCTTATCTCTTCATTTTCTCATTTTCTCTTCCTTTATATAATTTTTTCTATTTCAATTTATTAGTCTAAGAGCCTCCCTTTTCATGTTTTTTTCCTTATTGAAAATCGTGTAACAAAATATCATGTACTAAATTTTAAAACTAGAAAAAAGATTTATGGTGTATAAAAATAAAGCACATATCTATCAATATACTGTTTCTTAATTTTATATCATTAAAATTTAATACATTTTCCAAATATTCATTTTATTATACAATTTTATTTAAATTTTATTTTATTTAATAATCATCATAATTCCATATTTTTATTACTTAATATATTATCATAGTTTTATCCCAAAAACTATTTTAATCAATTAATTTTAAAATATTCATTATTTTTATCTATTTTAAAATCCTTAATATATTTAAGAGTGTTGTGTATAGTCGCACCAAATCTTTGATTCACATATATTAACGCGTACTTTAAAACAGAAAATACCATATGAGGAAAAATGTAAACTGAATTATTGAAAAAACTGTAATAAAATTATCACTGCCTTTCAAGAGCGACGAATAAGCATTGACATAGTGAACACTCAAACGATAACCTCACCGTAAATAAAATGGTTGGTTTTAGAGGTAAAAATCTTTGTATTTAAGTTTTTGTGATTTATAATGAATTAAATAAAAAAAATTGGTAAAAGTTATATGAGAGAATCACATTTGTTGGTTCGTGGTTCATCATCAGATTTTGATGATGAACCACACTTATTGGTTCGAAACACTTCTGTTAAAAAATTCTCTCATATAATTTATCAAAAGACTTTGTTTAATTGATACAAAGACTCTTAAATAAAATAATTAATAATCCAGAGACTTTTAAATAATGATGTCAATACAAATCACACTTGTTGGTTCAAATAGGTCTGTCAAAAAATTCTCTCATATAATTTCTAGTGAAAAATTTTGTTTAATTGATAAAAAACTTTTAAACAAAATAATTAATAATCAAAATTTAACGCGGAGTAATTATAATAGAAATGATCTTATGCGGAATAATATTTATAATACAAAGACTTTGCATGGAATAATTGATCGTCCGGAGACTTTTACAGATTGAAGCGGAGAGTCACCAACCATTCTGGTGGTGCACGTCATTCTCAATAGTGGACACTTGAAAGACTCGTCAGCCAATACTCACGTGGCATACAGACATGTGGAATATTGGAGTGTCTAAAGAAGATAATAGTCAGTAACCGTTGGCGCGGTACTCAGACAGGTGGAATATTGGAGAGTGACAATAGTCAGTAACCGTTGGCGCCGTACAAAGACTTTTGAAAGAGTAATTGACCATCCAAACGCTTTTACACTCAAAGCTCTGTAATTGTCTTCCAATTTCCCAAATCGATTTCTCCATTTTTCATTTTCCGATTCAGCTTTTGACGAAGGATGGATTTTGCCAAAACTGCAACGTTGTGATTTTCTCATTGTATATCTGGTTATCACAATCACTTAGAATACGCACCCACGTTATCTGCTTATTAAATAAGCATTAATATTATTTTACAATATTTTCAAGGTTAAATAATTCTATTAAATAATAAAAAATAATAATTATATTAAAAGATATATATATATATTATATCATATATATTTTTCAAAGGAAATTAATTTTTATGAATTTAATTAAATATTTTGAAATCATAATTTATAAAATTGTTTAATAACTGTTAAAATATATTATATAATTCTTTTATAAAATATAAAAAATCTATAATATTTTTTTTTATTAATTTTGAATAAAAAGGGAAAAAAATAACAAAAAAGACTTTAAGATAAGTTAGTGCAATTAAAAAATATAATTGGGAAGGCATAAACTTTGAATCCTTAATATTAACAAATAATTGAGGCAATAAAAGGATTAGTCAACTTCTTTTTCTTTTAATTTAATATTTTTCATAGTATATTTTGATAGTTATATTATCTATTTATTTAATTCAGTTATATAATAAATTACTTTAAAAACAAATTTTATATTATTTTAATGATATGATACAGTTATCTAATTTTAAGGTCACAAACAAGCTAGGCACCAAATTAGTGTATGAGACCACTTGTTTTTGGGACAAGGGATGCACCTTTGCACAAATATTTGATTGCTAAAGTCTATGAAGGCATCCCCTCTTGCTTTGAACCTTTGACCTCTTACTAGGAAACACATGCTCTTAACCATTAATAAACAAATTCATAAATTATAGATTAATTGTTTTGTTTGGTGTTTTTTTCTCTAACAAGTTTTAGGGTTGACAATAAAAACCACCTTCTAAGAATTAAACTATCAAAGAGGGTCCAAACTTCATATAATCCATTTATTATTAAATGAAATAAATAACATATGTAATATAAAAATTAAAATATTAAAGAAAAATATAAATATACACCTAAAAATTATAATATTGTAATGTGATTAATATATATTATATAATTATATATATTTTTATCAAAATATATATACAACTTATTCGAATTTCACGATCATGTTATAATTAAGAGTGATTTTTTTCATATTATATATGTATTTTAAATTTTATTACCAAAAACCTTCTGGTTTCTATTTTCACAATCATTTGAAATTCAAAATTTACCACTATCATCATAATCTCTAATATTTTTCTAGAATCTTTATCCATAAAGAATGAAAAATTCTAGAGCTTTGGTTTAAAAAAAAGTTATCATCATTTTTAAATACACAATTAAAATATTAAAATTAAATAAAATATTTTAATGATTCAGAAACTAGAATTTATTTCTAATAATTTAGTAAATATTAGTAATAAATAAAATTTAAATCTTCACTAATAATGATGAGTTACAATATTGATTTGACAATTTTTTTTAGTATTTAAAAGAACACTAAAATATTACCAAAATCAAAATATTGAGATCAAAATTTGTAAACTTTTGTAATTGATTTAAATGTATATTTCATTGATAATGAAGTTGCCATAAAAAGGACAACTAAAAATAGAGAAATTGTTAGGAAATTTTATTAAAACTTAACTAATAATAAGTTGTTGATGAGCCATCCACATGGGGTAGCTCAAGTGGCAGTGGCCGTGGAAATGAAGTCTCACCGAACCGGAAGTCTTGGGTTCAAATCTTGGGCTACCCTTCCCCGTTGTGGGGTGTGTAATGGACATGAAAATCGGAGAATCCTACCAAAGCTTACAAAAAAAAATAAGTTGTTGATGAGCCAAAATAAAACGTTTGAAAAAATCTTTGTTGGTGGCCTTTTAACCCCATCCAAAAATCAGAAAGAAGAATATGACATCTCTACAAGAATTTAGAAAGAAAAATAATTCATAGATTTGGAGGACCTTAGACTCTCTTGATAACCTCAAGTTCTAGTAATATTGCGATTTATTTTCCTTATTAACCTTCTTTGCTCCTCTACCTCACTCAAGTCAAGCCAATAAACTAGATTTTCAATTTTCCAAACCAACGAGCAATAATATCGTGTTATTGATTATTTAATACTAATAAACCAATAGGTATCTAAAAAATGCCATGATAGTACTTGATGGCATGCCCACCATACATACATGACCATGATCATGTTTGACAACTCCAGGGTCCCTCGATTTACCGGTCGCTTTGCTCCAGCTTTTTTGGTAGCTTTCTTTACAGCGTTGACTCCAAATGTGATC
Organism: Pinus taeda; assembly: GCA_000404065.3. Taxonomy (NCBI): domain Eukaryota; kingdom Viridiplantae; phylum Streptophyta; class Pinopsida; order Pinales; family Pinaceae; genus Pinus; species Pinus taeda. The sequence goes on along the minus strand of APFE031073043.1, from coordinate 35,242 downwards.
ACAAGTGTTGTAGGATAAGATAACTCCAGTATAACATTCAATGCTAGCTTCGTATGAAAATTACAAATGCTATAAGCCTGCCCAAGATTTCAAACTAAAGGGTTTCCTGCAAGATTTTTGAAATGAAATTTCAAACTAAACAGTTGCCCAGAAGATTTTTGAAATGAAATGAACCCATGGCAGGATTGTCGTTGAGTTCCTTAATATGAGTTTATTCGGGATGTCATTTATGTCATTAATCGGTAGAACCCTAGGGCTAAATACAAGAGATCCAAAATGGTGTGATATTGAATGGGATGCAACAACCAGACCATTGCAAATGAACTATTATCCTCCTTGTCCACAACCATTTCGTACAATGGGAATGATTCCTCAGACAGACTGTACACTCCCCAACCTCCTTTACCAGGGCCGAGTAAAAGGTCTTCATTTTTAGTTGTAGGATGGAAGATTGATTATCATGCCTGCTATAACCAATTAATTAGTAGTCAATATGGGAGACTTACTACAAGTAATTGTATGATAATGATTTAAGTTGTTGTTTAATGGATTAAATGCTTATATAAATTATGGTGATTGTTGCTACTTGCAAGTGTTGAGTAATGTAAGATGCATAAGTGGTGTTCTTAGGGTTGTACCGAATAGAAGAAGCAACATGCTCTTTATTACATATTTATAGGGTCCCACTATTGTACAAACCACTTATGTGAGGCATAAGAGCAAAGAAGGCTAATAAGGAAATAAAAACACAATATTAACATGTCTTGACATTATTAAGAGAGTCTAAGGTCCTCCAAACCTATGAATTATTTTGCTTTCTAAATTCTTGTAGAGCTACCATATTCTTCTTTCCGATTTTTGGATGGGGTTAAAAGACCACCAATAGTGAATCTTTCAAATGTTTTACTTTTGCTCATTAACAAATTATTATCGGTTAAGCTTTAATAAAATTTCCTAACAATTTCCCCAATTTTACTTGTCTTCTTTATGGAAACTTCATTATCAATGAAATATACATTTAAATCAATTACAAAAGTTTACAAATTTTGAAATCAATATTTTCATTCTGGTAATGTTTTAGTATTTTTTTTAAACACTGGAAAAAATTGTCAAATCAATATTGTAATTTGTTGATGATGGTCAATACTAACAAAATTCACAAACCATTGTGATGCCTAAAATAATACGTCTTGTTAAAAGGCCTAATAGGTGGGACCTCTCTTAAAGATATACCTCTCAAATAATATTATTCAAAAAATAACTTATTATGATTAATTGTATGGCATCAGAGAGCTGTGTATTATGGCTTGGATATATATGTGATCATATGGCTTATGGTATGATTGAAGGGTGGTTGAAGTTGTTGTTTAAGAGCATGAGAATGCACATTTTATATAAGATTATAAATTTATGCATTGAACATTATGGTAATTGGTATGTGAGTATGTTGTAAAGTTGTGTGTAAATTATATGTGCCATACAACAATTGGACTTCTAATGTTATATATCTTGCATGCCAACTATCAAATATTTCAACCTCTGATTGACATATGTTTGAGTGACATTTTAGCAATTTGTTTTTTGGAAGCAATATATCATAACTCCATAGATTAGTATTGCAAATATTTGTTTTCTGGCAAAAAAATTTCAATTTAGTTAAATGTTACACATTCCAATACAATGCCCATCCCATCGTTCCTTAATGTAGTGTTTTGATTTACGTTGATAGAGTGATGGGGTAAGCGATATGGCCCATTCTAATTTGTTTGATTGATCAGTTCACTGGTTGGCAACTCTTCCATGGCACGTTGTAGACCCAAGTCAACCCCTTGAAACGTAAATGTTATACCTTGGAAACTCAATACTTACCTCGCTCTTCTCCTACATTTACTCTGCCACCCTTCAGTTCTTTTCTCGATGTTTGGAATTTTGAAAACCCTCTGATGCCTTGACTCATTATGTTGCAAATCTCGTTACCCCACGAGATTGGTTTCATGAGATGCTCATAGAAAAGTTCATTGCTTCAATGGTTCAATAACGCAATGTGGAATTGAGTGTATAAACTCAGTTTCTTCTTTACACATTGCACCAGGTATGTATCTACACACCACCATTGTTTTCATGTGAAGCACACATATTTTTCTTCCTTCCTCTTTTAGCTTCTTGCCCTTGACTGTTTGCGAACTATATATGCATGTTGGTCTTTATTGGGCGACTATAGAATTTGTTTGTTGGGTTGTATGTCTCTTAGGGTTCAGTTATAAAATATTTGCATGGTTTCATAAGCTTATCCTTTGTGCATTAGAGACTTGGAGCCTTTGAGGTCTTCGAGCCTTGGGCTAATTGGTTTGGAATTTACTTAGGTGTTACCATAATGGTCATGGCAGTTTATGTGAATGTAGTTGTTAGTTAACAAGTAGGGATTAACCCCTACTTTCAATATACCAGCCCGAACAAAAATGCTATTATTTTCCCTCTAGAAATGTCAACGCATTGCGCTATATTTTGTGTCGTTACGATTTGTGTTTATGACTAAAAATGGGTTTATTTTTATTATTACTCATCGAGTGTATGGTTCTTTGTTTACTCTAATTAACCGCACGCAAGAACTCTAGGGCCTCAAGGTCTTGAGCACAAAACCCATGTGAAGGTCATGCACAAAGAACTACTCAGATTTTCATTTGGTGTGGTCATTGGAAAATTTGAATACACATTCCAACTGAATAAACGAACCCGCAACTCTGAGGGTTTATATGTTTCTTGAGCCATTATGTTTTGGTTTTGTTAAACATTCTTTGAGTCTATTTTAGCCCTTGGTGTATTACAATTATCTATGAGGCAACCCATAAGAGTTTTACTGTCAAATCGTAATGGACCATTACATTAGGGTTCTTGATTCAACCTTATGTTGAAAATTGTATAATTTTGTTGTTGGGATCTTTCGATTATGATGTGTCACTTCATTTTCATCTTCTCCATTACAGGTTTGTTCTAAAAATTGTAAAATAAAAAAGGTATGGACCCTTTATGTTGTTTCTCTTACTTTTATTTTTTATTACGAAGACTCATGATTCCGTATATATGTTGGCATTTGTTTTTTTTGTAAAATAAAAAAGGAGAAAAGGCATCTACTTTGAATTAACCATCAACTTTGTTTAAAAGTTCATCTTGTTGCCTGGATTCATATTTCTACATACAAAGTTTTTCCCTATCCTTATTTGATTACTTTTTCCCTCTATTTTTTCTTTAAGCTCAATGTTTTGTTCTTGAAATAACAAATGGCATTGAGTCATTAGTCACATGTGTGTAATTAGTCATTCATTTATGCAAAATGAGTTTTTTTAATATGAATAGAGGGAGAGGCAGGGGAAGAAGGACCAAAAATAGAGATCAACATTTTGGTGTAAGAAGGGATAGGAGACTAAGGGCCTCTATCCACTTTGATGCAGATCCCCAAGAACTAAGACAATTGCTTAACAATGGTGTTATTAATTTGTTGGGCTAGATAGAACCTTAGTGTATGGTACAATCACAAACATAACAACCTCCTTTGGTACAACAACCTTTTATAGGCGTTCTTGTTCCCCTAGATGTTTATGCCCTTGTTGTTAACCCAAATAATGATGGTTGGGGACCAACGATTTTTGCACAACCTGTGCAATCTATACATGGTTGACCCACTGCTTCACCACCTAATCCCCCTCGCCACTCCCACATATCACACTTATGATATGATGCCTCACGAATAGCTCACACTCCTCCTACAACACCCCTACTACTCATCATACTCCTTTTGCACACCAGAATTCTAAGCAGCTTGTAATAATGGTTGGTCCTATTGCTCGGCCATCAAAATGCCCAGTCATTCCCATGGCAGTTACTTATGAACAAGAAATAAAAACATAAACCTCACCCTATGGTTCCTCTCACACACCATCTCACTTAGTCACTTCACACCCACAACAAGAGGAGAAATAAGCATAATCATCTCCTTCTCATGGGAAAAGGAAATGATTAGGGTTCCTTTTTATGCACATCACTTATGCTATAGTACAAGTTACCTTACTTAGCTTGTAGTTGTGTTAATATGTTTATGAGGTGAAGTTATCTGTCTAAACTGATCACTGGATACTATGCTTATCATTTTGACAAATTATCAATTTGAGGAGATTGGTTATATTTATGTGCATATTATGCTTTGTATTTTGTGGTACCACTTGGATATGAGTTTTATGGAGTAGCAAGGAGCATGGAGGTACAAGGAGTCATTTTTTTAGTTTATGTGGTGATTACTTTAATGATGAATTATATGCAATGGTTGTTTATTTGTGATGGTTAATTCTTTTTCTGTGTTATATGTTACAACCAACAATTTGATTTGAAATGAAAAAGGTCAACAGATAAATAACACATAATGACTATTTATGATCAAATAAAGAGGAAACTTGATCGAATGGGTTATAGAGGGTCCCACCTATTAGATTCTAGTCTTAATTTAATTATTTTAACAACCTTTAAAAGTTTCTCCTCTTATTTATCTAATCAACTTTGATTAGAAAAACTAAAGAAACTAATCATTTTAAGCCTAAAGAAAAACTACCAAAACTGCTTGAAGCCTTCTTAAAAGAGGACAAATCTATGAAGACAAAAGGAGAATGGTTGAGGGAGAGGTATGCTATAACTTATGGCAACTATTTTTTATAGTTTCTCACAAACTCTGAAGCTAATCCTGATGATGACAACAAATCTATATCATCTACGGGCAACAAGCTAGGTGTCCTTTGAAATTACTTACTATTATTTAGGTATATTGTGTCTTTCTGATTATTTTTATTGTTGTTTAAAGGTCAAGCTAACCTACTACCAGTGCTAACAACTAGTTATTTGCGGAAAAACAAGTTGCCCACATCTTACTCGCTTGAAGGATTTCATTTTGCTACTACTCTTGTTTCTTGCTCGAATTATTATATATGATAGCTTTACATTGCAATAGTCTATGATTGGGTTAGTCAAAAGTCTTCACAAAGGATTGAATTTTAGAATTTTTGTTGTACTTTGTCTCATTTCAATAAAAATCAGCCATTGATTCATCAAATACCTGTTTATATACCTCTCTATGTCTTATTTGTTTTATACTATTTATCAGCAGTTTACTTACTTTTTTTTGGTAGTTTATACTCTACATGATACAAGGTTGTTGCCCCAATCCTCATTAGCTTACTTCCTTGTTTGTAATTATAACAACTTATGTTGTACAAAACCTTGGGCTCTGATTAGTTCGCTACTTTTGTCTAATCTTTTGTTTTGAATTTTCTATTTATATGTTGCAAATTTTTTTATTTCAATTGTAATTATAATTGTACTTAATGTATATACAACTGTTTTAATTGCTACTCTGTTTTTCTACACTTGATAAAAATCCAAAAAACTCATAAAATACATGAAATAATCCCACACCCCTTCATATATGAGCTAGAGTGTCTCATTATATCGTTCAACATGTCTCGTTATATCGTTGTGAGAATGATATTTGAGGGAGTTGATTTGTTAATCTTATAATAACATCAACATCTTTTATGGTGACCATACTAGCGAACGATTCGTTCCCTCAATCTTTTGAAATCTCATTAGTTCCATGACAATTCAGTTTCGAGAACAACCTAACCTTAGCTTTTGGATCCATGATCAAACTAACATTGCTCATTCTCTACTTGATTTTATTTTGAAAAATTCACTTTCCAATGAATAATGTGCTAGGAATTGGCCCATTATTTCCCAAGACATTGAGTTAGAGGGAGTAAGATTAGCTCTAGAAAGACTGAGTAAGACAATATCCCAATCATTTTTAGTCTGATATGTTTAATTCATGACAATACAATCAAATATACAACCTAGTCTTATCTCTTGATTAAATGATTAAAGGAACATTGCTAATTCCTTGATCAATTATATCTTGAATAACGCACTTACTATCCGGGAACTAAATCCAACTGTTAGGTTGTTTAAATATTTTTTTGATGGTGGAAGTTGATTCGGCGCCATCAAAAACCCTCGAGGCACACAAAATCTTTTTTGATTGTGGAAGTTGATTCAGCACCATCAAAAACCCTCAGGGCACACAAAATCATGAAGCTTGACAACTGTAACCTAGATTTCCCAAAAATTTTGTTGAATTTTAATCAAAATCTTGCTGAAATTTCCACTATTTTTAGAGTAAAATTGTGGCCTAGTTAGACTACTCTATTTGTTATTATTAAGGATTTCAAGTTTGTGACTTCTTCATTATTAATATTTTGTTGGGGCAACTTCATCTTAACATTTTTTTTTGTTATTTTCCCTTCAATATAATTTTAATATCTTTTATAGTTTTTTAAGAAAATATGAATAATTATTTTAACAATATTTTTAACAATTTTATTAATATGATTTCAAGTAGGTTAATTAAATTCAAATAATTTTAATATAAATTTTAAATTCACTTTAAATAATATATATATTTTATTTATATTTATTTTTTTTATTAATTTTTAATAAGTTTTTATATATTATTATATCATATATTAAGTATCACTTTTCCTTTCTTTACTATATTAATCTTTAAATATACAATATTTTATATAAGTAATATAATTTTTTTATTTAATATTTAAAATAAAATTATTATAAGCTTTATTCCCAATAAAATATAAAATGAGCAGAAGTATCGTATTCGTGTAAAGATTAGGATTATTCCATAGAGTTTAGATTTAGTGAGTAATTAAAAACGAGGAAAATGAAATATGGAGAAATCGATTTGGGACGGGACGGGGACGAACGCCTCTGTAGTCCACCAACACATCAGTCGGAACAGAGACTTTTCCGAGAGCCGCCACTCGATGATCTTTGCCATACTATGTATGACCATCATCCATGTGAACCAGCAACCAGGTAGTCAGGTTGTCCACGTCATTGTGAATAATTGATCTTTCAAAGACTTTTACACCGTGAAATCATGCTAAAGTTTCACCTCACCTAACCTAGTGGTACGCAACTTTCAATTTGAGGTTAAAATTATCAAACCCCATCCACATCGGCTCAATTTGAGGTTAAAGTTATTTTTCTAAAGAAAGTTGCAACAATGATAATGATACACTTAACCACACTATGGTTAGTAAAGATTATGGTGGATAACGAAGTTACTAGTGGACAATGAAGTCTCACGCTAATCCAAATATGCAGTTAAAAAACCATTTTAACTGCTAAAAATCAAGATTTAACCTCATTTCTTCCGCCGGATTCCGTCACCGGAATCTCCAAAAAATCGCATTATAGACAACTCCTTTATCAATTCTTTAAATAGACAAATAATTATCAATTCTTAAAATTGAGAAATAGTTATTAGTTTAAAATTATTTTAAATAAATATTTTGAGATTAATTTTTTGTTTAGTTTTTTTTTTAATTTCTTATTTTAATGTATTTGATTTTCAAAAGGAAAGTTTTTATAAAAAGATAAATTTATTCATGCATTTCCAAAGTATTCACATTCAAAATTTTGTGATTCACATTTCAAGTCATCAAGTGTATTTGATTTTTTTGAAGTAATAGATCAATACAACTTAGAGCTAGTATCAATTTGCTGCTGGAGACAAGTGCAGCTTTTTCATGAGATTATTATAATGATATGTTGCTATCACATCATATTTTTAATTTTTTACTTTCTTTTTATTGGAATTGAAGTTTCTATTTTGTCGGAACGGTTGTACTATTCATCATCCATTTCAATACAAATTCACGTTTCTATGGGATTAATAGATATTTTAATCACTTTTTTCCAGAATAGTTGCACCATTCATCACCTATTCCAACACAAATTCATCTCTCTATGGGATTAATAGATATTCCAATTAAATTTTGTGAGAAATACTCAATTAATTACATTTTTTTATATATTAGGGAGGGTAAATGTTAGCCAAACGATGTTTTCTTTCTGTGTACATTTGATTGAACATTCAATGAAGATTGTATTTGCATTGTCCGAAAGCCTTATATTATAGATAAACTTTTCACGAGTTTCCATTGGGCTTCACTTTACATTACATTAAGTTACAACGGATATGACCCATAATGGTGATGTGGTTAAGACAACTCATGACACAGCTTGACATGATACTGTTGACATGTACTACCTGACTGTGGTGTCCATGTCAAGTTGTTGCGTTGTTGAGTGATAGATGTACTGTTGGTGTTCTTTGTCTTCTCCTTTGCATGGCATAGTGTTGTGGGGTCTTCGATGGTCTTGGTCTTGCTTGATGGTTCAATGCATGTGTTCCTTTTGCTTGTTGCTTGATATGCTTGGTACGTTCATCTAGCTGCAAGGAAGTCTTCTAGCATGTGCACTTCTTCTTCGTCTTGTTTCTAAGAATGATTCTAGCAATGCTTTGCCACAACAAAATTCACTACACATAAGGTCTTGGAAGGTTTCCCTCCAACAATGATAAGATTTCTCCTTTATCATTGTACTCAGGGCTTTAAAGAGCATCCCTTGCAACAATAGTTTCCCACATCAATATCATTATACTTAGGGCTAGTCTATTTGACCCTCACATCAATGAAAAACCACTTACAATCACTAAATTTAGGGCTACTATAGTCACTCTCCAAAACCAAACTTCATCAACCTAATAATCATCACATAAAGACACAACCACATACCTACTTCATGTCACTACACAACCATGAAGAAATCATTCGAGGAGATCATATAACATACGCATTTTCATCCCTCTTTAGGGCTCCTGCAGCTACTTTAGGAGGTCCCTTCATTGCGGCCATATCATCCTCAAACCCTGTGGTGACCTCATATATAGGCCTTATACTTTCTACGCTTTACTTAAGAAACTTCAACCCTCTATTCTACTTCATCATAGGCATTGCAATCCCTTAGTCAAAAACTAGACAAGCTCTCGTCCCTCCTTTAATATATAGCAAACAAGATCGGTCCTTTAACACATATATGATCCCAACCATGTGCACAAAACCATGTAAAACAATCGTCTAATAGCTCTTCCTAACTCATCCAATCCAGATCACAAGAGAAAAAACCAAATTCATCCTTCTCTTCAAATCCAACTTAGGCACCTTTAGGTCTGTGACTATCTTAGATTAGTCTTCCCTTTGATGAATTGTACTTGTGATGATGTGACAAATGAGCTTGAAATCATTTCTACTTATAGTGATCTTAGGGTTGCACATTAATCCCCAAGGGTCATATATTGCAGGGCAAGTCGACATGAGCCTACACATAATATCCCCACTAACTTTGGAAATAAAATTCCTTCCATTTGTCTTTCACCACTCCATCGAAGCTTTAGGTTCCTCTTAGCCCTTCAAGGGTGCCCCACATTCTTTTAATGATTAAACAATTATTAGACACCTTGGCCTTGCGCCCACAACTTTGGGTACAAAACCCATCACTTGGGTATATTACCCATGGAGCTCCATTTTCATGGGTCAACTCCTCACAAAATCTGTACCCCAAGGGTTGTGGGAGTACCTCCCAAGCTACATATTTAACAATGTGGACCTGATGAAGCAACCCGGGAGATTGAAAAACAAATAAGGGTACTATACCTATTTTTGTTTAATGATTCAGCAGAGGTAAGAGATGTGATAATAAATCTTAGTTATGTTCTTTTTATTTCTAGTTATAGGAACATCGAGGATGGTGTTCCTTAAAGGGTGTGGGGTTTGTAACATTCCCACCTTTCAACCCCCTATTTTTTTATATGTTGTTGTAATTGTAAATGCCAAGTGGCAACCACAATTGGCTTATACAATCTTGTAAAAAAATCAAGTATTAAACTATTTTCTTGAAAATAATGAAAGTATGAAATGTTGGGCTGAAGAGAGGGACACATGGATCCAAGTTTAAGGGAGAGTGGAGAAGTGGGAGAGTGGCATCTGGTAGATTAACAGATTAAACCACCACCTAAAATTTGGAAAGATGTTATTGGATGGAGGAAAGTGCGAACATTTTGTTCCACAATGTGAGTGAAGGTGAAGTTTTGTAGTCTCACAAGATATGAAGGGACTCAAGGAGAAACAAGAAGCAAGAAGGAAAAGAAAAACAAGCAGGAGAAGATAGGAAAATAGGGAAATAAGAACAAGACACTGGACATGGAGTTCAAGAGCAATGTTGGAGTTGAAACTAAGTTCTATACTTTGAAATTGGGGCGTTTTCCCTTTTATTTATGTGTCGAGGTCAATGGACTGTGTATGTCCAAGCCTGACTCACCAATGGTAGGCTCAAAGGAGGATTGAACCATGAGTAATTGTTGAGTAAGTTGATAAACCACTAAGTGCTCGTTGAATAATTTGATAAATCACTTAATGCTTGTTGAATGGGTTGATAAACCACTTAGTAGGGTGAACTGAGCAATTGTGGTGCTTTCGATGAGACTGATAAAACACCTATACAATAGGCTATAGGCTATTGTAGTGCTTGATTTGAAAATACAACTAATAAAACACCTAATAGTGGATTCAGACTCTTGGAACTGAGAAATACCCTAGTTGAGCTTTGGGTAAATTCCCTAAGTAAGCATCCCCTCATATTTTAGATCTGGCTTAAGGGTGGTTAGTTGCAAGAAATATTGTGGTATAGATGGCCTATGGTTGGGTGGAGAGTTGAAGTCCCTTCCTTAGTTGCCTCCCATTTAAAGTTAATAAGTACAATGACTTATGCATGAATGAACTATGGATGACGAAATTGTTTGAAATGTTAATGACAAATTTATGGTTCAACACTCCTCATGGAAGGTTTTTAAATTCATTGCATGTTCATGATGAATGAGTTTCCTTATTTATCTTTATGGTTATGTGAATTTCTAGCACTATGTGATGGTTAGTATCTTCATGAACCGTAGGGTTACTTATATGAATAAATTTGGTTGTATGATGTTTTTCTACTAACTTGTTATTACAAGTGTTTACATCCATCTAACATGTTTATGAATTCAATGGTTCATTGCCATACTTAAGATTGTAACCTATCTCATATGTTGTAAATGCAACTTATGTTGTGTGTTAGATGAGGATTCAAATTGTGTTGATGGTCATTTGGGTTAGGAGTTATGCAATGATTCTATGGTTTTTGCACACTTGTATATTGTTGTGATATCTTGAAATTTAGTGATCAAAGCTTGGCTTAAAGCTTTCTTAGTAAATATGGATTTTGGAGCCACTTCTTTCTTTTACCTACACTGTAAGGTAAGTTAAGCTCTGTTGGTACCTTGTAGATCTTGTGAACATGGAATAGCACCTATGAAGGTTTGTGCCTTAGGATTTGGCCATTGTACCAAATATCTAGTGTTTTGGCAGAAGTCTTGGTCTTGAGGAAATTTTTTGGTAAATTAACTTAAGGTTCTTTCTTTGCGAGCCTTATTAGTAATCCAAAATTGATTCGGGTTCAAGCGGTCCTCTTAATGGACTTTATATCTAGATTGAATATGTATTCATTTTCCTTGTGTTAATTGTATCTGGATATTCTGGAGGGAAGATCATAATTTCATTCATGGATGCATTTGAGAATTTAGGCATCGTAATGGACAAGGCATGTGCTCATCGAAAGTGGTCTAGATTTAGTTTGGACCAAATTTTGTGGTTAAGTGCAATTTGTAATTAGAGATCCAAGGTGGGGCCGAACATTGGCTATTCACATGTGTAAAGGACAAATTCTTTCTCATGAAGTTGAAAGTGCATCTGCAATCCTAGGAATCCAAATGTAGGTGAGTTGTGCACATGTTAGGGGTTCCAGATAAGGCTGGGATTAGATTTGTATTAAATGCATCTAAGATCTAGGGAATTTGGATGTGGGTGAGTTTGTGTAGTCATGAGAGGCCCCAGATAAGACTGGGGCACAATTTCTATTAAGAGACATAAGATATGGGGGTGGCAAGTGGTGCACACGCTTCTGGAGCCCCATATGTCTGCAAAGCCGAATCTCCCATGATGAAGTTAAGTAAATCTAAAAGTATAGGGGTTCGGGGCATGCCAAAAATAGGCAATTACATGACACCCTAGATTATTCTAGAATTGTATATAACATGAAACCATTATAAAACACAATGGGGAAGGGCTAGGTGGGGCCACACCTGAGTTGATGTGGCAATGCCATGGGGATTTGATAGGGACCATATTGATGCCATGTTGAAGCCCATTGATGATGTAGACCCCAATTAAGTTGATGTGGTGAGGCCACACAACCCACATGTGGATGCCACATGGTAGTGTCCTAATGATGTGGATTTGTGTCACGTTGATGTGGTAGTGCCACATGAATTCCATGTGGAAACTAAATGCTGACGTGGCCTAATATGATTGGAAAAACTTTAAATGGGCATGAATTTCAATCTAGGTATCGGATTGAGATAAAATTTATATCGTTTGAGAGTTCTCGATGAGTTGAATGCAATGGTGGCATTCATTTTGAGTTTGGATGATGTTGCAAAAAGAATATTTTTTGTAACCTCATCTTCATAACAGACCTTGGAGGTCAAGTTAATTTAATAAGTAACACTTCTCCTTGCCCAAGATAATACAAGGGGGTGGGAGCGAGTGCTGCATCCACCTCCTTTGATAAAAATTTCTATGTAGACTTCTAACCCCCTTTACACGTTGCTCTCCTGACTAAGAAAAAGATATCATGTACCTGCTTTTGCAAAAAGAATTAGGGTCTTTAATAGGGGACCATTACATTTCCCCTCAACACATTAAACTTAAAACCTTATTGAATCTAACATCTTAATCATCTAATCTCTACATTTTCTCATGTTCCTTTATATAATTTTATTTATTTATTTCAATTTATTAGTCTAAGAGTCTCCCTTTTCATGTTCTTCTCTTTATTGAAAATCTTGTAACAAGTTATCATGTGCTAAATTTTAAAACTCGATTTTTTTTTTTATAGAGTATGTAAAGGAGAGCACATTTCTACCCAATATACTTGATTCATAATTTTATATAATGAAATATTATAACATTTTCAAAATATCATTTTATAATACAATTTTATTTAAACTTTCTATTTTAATTTAGTAGTCATCATAATTTCCATATATATATATTTTATCTAATATATTAACATATTGTCATAGTTTTATCCTAAAAACTAGTTTAATCAATTAATTTTAAAATAATTGTCCACTTGGGGTAGCTTAATTGACAATAGCTGTGGAAATGAAGTTTCACTGAATTAAAAGTCTTGGGTTCAAATCTTGAACTAAAAGTCTTGGGTTCAAATCTTGTACTATCCACTGATTGAGGTGAAAAATTGGACATGATAAAAATATAGTCCTACCAAACTTAAAAGAAACTAAAATAATCATTATTTTTATCTATTTTAAAATTCCTTATATATTCGCACCAAATCTTTGATTCACATTGAGGTGGAATATTTCAGTCTAAAGAAGACAATAGATAGTAATAGTCAGTAACGGTTGCGCAGTGCTTAGAGTTTTGATTGAATAATTGATGATCCAAAGGCTTTTACTCACAATGATCAAGGACTCTATAAACTCTTATATCATGAAGTCAATACTCACCCACCATTTCACGTGGTGCAAGTCGTTCAAGGATGGATAGTTGAATGAGTTGAGTTGTACACAATGAAGTCAGGGTAAAGTTCACCTAATCCATTAGTACGCAACTTTGGTTGTATCATCAAACCCATTCACACTACACATCTCTCAAATTATTTTTCTTCGAGAGAAAATTGCAACAATGATAATGAGGTTAAAATTATTTTTCTTCTAGGGAAAATGGTGACAATCATAATAATACGCGTGAACATTAGCGAAGACTTTTAAAGGAATAATTGATCATCCAAACGCTTTTACCGGCAATGATGAAAGACTCTTGTATAGTGAAGTCGACAGTCACGTTGTCCACGTCATTGTGAATAATTGATCTTTCAAAGACTTTTACACCGTGAAATCATGCTAAAGTTTCACCTCACCTAACCCATTGGTACGCAACTTTCAATTTGAGGTTAAAATTATCAAACCCCATCCCCCGGCTCAATTTGAGGTTAAAATTATTTTTCTAAAGAATGTTGGGACAATGATAATGACATACTTAACCATACTATGGTTAGTAAAGATTATGGTGGGTAATGAAGTACTCGTGGACAATCAAGTCTCACGCTAATATAAATATTTTTCAAATAAAGAAATAGTTATCTATTTTTTAAATTGAGAAATAATTATTTAGTTTAAATTATTTTAAAATAATTATTGAGATTTAATTTTATTGATTTGTGTTGTTTTTTTTTTAATTTTTTAATTTTAATGTATTTGTTTTTCAAACTGAAAGTTTTTGTGAAAAAATAAATTTATTTTTTCATTTTCAAATATTTATATGGAAGATTTTGTAGTCTATTTTTGAAGTCATCAAATGTATTTGATTTCTTTTTTTAAGAAAAATAATAGACCACAAGTTAGAGTGGGTAGCAATTTGCCATTGGAAACAAGTGCGACCTTTCTATGAGATTATTATAATGATATGTTGTTATCACTTCATATTTTTAAGTTTTTACTTTCTTTTTATTAGAATTGAAGTTTGGGAAAGATTGCACCATTCAACAAATTCCCCTGGGATAAATAGATATTCCAATCAAACTTCGAAACTTTTTGCCACCCTTGCACCATTCATCACCCATTTCAACACAGATTCACCTCTGTATGGGATTAATAGATATTCCAATCAAACTTTGCGAGCAATACTCAATTAATTGGTAATCAAATGTCATGTTTATATAGGTTTAAAAGTTACATTTTTTATATATTAAGGAGGGTTAATAGATATTCCAATCAAAATTTGAAAATTTTTGCCACCGTTGCACCATTCATCACCCATTTCAACACAAATTCACCTCTCTATGGGATTAATAGGTATTCCAGTCAAACTTTGTGAGAAATACTCAATTAATTTGTAATCAAATGTCATGTTTATATAGGTTTACAAATTACATTTTTTATATATTAGAGAGGGTTAATAGATATTCCAATCAACCTTTGAAACTTTTTTTCACTGTTACACTATTCATCACCCATTTCAACACAAATTCACCTCTTTATAGGATTAATAGATATTACGATCAAACTTTGCGAGCAATACTCAATTAATTTGTAATCAAATGTCATGTTTATATAGGTTTAAAAATTACATTTTTTTATATATTAGGGAGGGTTAATAGCGGCCAAAAAATGCTTTCTTTATGTGTACATTTGATTGAACATTCAATGAAGATTGTATTTACATTCTCTAGAAGCCTTATATTATAAATAAATAATTTCAACCTAACCGTGCATGCATCATTTTGAAGGAAATGGAAATCACTCCTATATTGACATAAGGCTCTCCCTCGTTTTTTATTAATAATTCCATGCTTTGTAGGACAGCTTTTTTTTTAGCATGAAAAAAGGCTATATATTTGTATTATATTCATGAAAGTGGATTGTACAGACATATACATGTATCGAAGAATAAAGCCGGTAGCAGAGGCAGATATGATGTTCAAAGCCACATAATGTGGATAAAAGACATAGGATAGATATCCTGTTCAACTACAAAATAGAATATATGGAGATAGATATATATGAGCAACAAATATTGAGAAAACTGATTCCTATGGCAACAAAATATATGTGAGCAAACCTTCACAATGAAACAGGCAAAAAAGGGGAAATTAGATACATACCAAATATTCTTCATTAGAAAGAAAATTATGTACCCGGAAGACTAAAGTCCTGGATCTGGTAGGAGATGTTGTCCATCATGATCTGCATCCTCCAAACACCTTGGGGAGAATATAGGCCCATTTTGGATAAAGCATCTGCTTTTTTGTTTTTATCCCTGTCAATATGTGAAATAGTGTAGTCCCTCTTGCTATTCCATAATGCTTCTATCCTGTTCAATCATCCAGCAAGATGTATGTTCTTTATGTTGCGTTTCGGCAAGACATGATCAGTGATGACTTTCAAGTCTCCAAAGATTTGTAGATTCGGTATGTCAAGAAAGATACAAAAGGAAAGAAGACCAGCTAAAGCCATCGCCTCAGCTCTGTTGTTGGACCCTGGTCCGCCATTCCAATGAATTTCAAAAGCTTGACCATCTTTTGGAATGATGTATACTCCACAAGCGCACAAACCATGTTGTGCAGCTCCGTCAAAAAAGGCACATGGAGTAGCCGAGGGCACCCATGTCGATAAACTTCTTCCATTCCTGATCTTGCTTTGACCTAACAAATTGAGGGCGTTGTATTGACATAGGATATATTCAATAATAGAAGAGTGAGATTCCTGTTTTGTACTAAAAATCATATCATTTCTCCATTTCCAAATGGCCCAAATAGTCAATCATGGAATGGGCCGCCATTCTTTGTTCATAATACTCCATCCTTTAAAAGCTTTAGGAATGGAAGGGAAAGAGCTGTGGCTGTAACCAAAGTGAGAAGCAAGATTTTTCCAAATAGTCTGTGCTTGAGGACAAGAGAGAAATAGGTGTGTGTTGTTCTCAGAGTTTGATCTACAAAGAAGGCAAATGGCAGGCCTGCACCAATTTCGCTTTTGCAAGTTATCCCATGTGAGATTCCTATTATGAAACATCAACCAGGCAAATATTATGATCTTTGTGGGGCAACCCGATTTCCAAAAGGATGTAGGAAAGATATCTCCTGAATTTCCTACTTCTAAGATTAGAAACTGTTGATATATATGCTTGACATAGACAGTCGAGGAGCCACCAAGTCCCTTCCAAATGAGGAAGTCTTTATCCACAGAGCGATATATGCCATGTGCCTGTAGCGAGGATATAATAGAATTCCATTGCATTGCCATTTCATCGCAAATTTGTAATTCATTCGCGGATTTCCAAATTGGAACAGCTCCTTCCCATTTGCGAATGGCACTGGCCCAGAAAAAAATACCCTTGTTGTGGAGCGATCTCATTAATTGAGTGGATATTTGGATTTTTCCAGCCCCTCCAGCAAACTCATCCCATCCTATCATAATCTTTGATCCAGTCTGAAATTTCCAGATCAGATTTTGCCTGAAAAAAGGTTCCATTTTCCCGAAGCCTCTCTAAATTGCAGAGCCAAGTGAGGACCCAATGTTGTTTTCCCTAAACCAATAAGACAAATACTTATTGTCCATGTATTTAGCACGAATGGCCATGCTCCAAAAAGACTTACCCATAATTGCTTTCCACATAGATCTACATAGAAGAGCCTTCCTAAAAATGCTTAAGTCCAAAATACCCCATCCTCCCATTTTTTTAGGTTGAGCCAACACAGAAAGTTTGGACAGGTGGTATTTATTTTGTTCTTTGTTGCCTCCCCATATAAAGTTGGCAGTCATCCTGTTCAGACTGTTAATGATAGCTAAAGGGATATAGAAAAGGTGTGCCCAATATACCATTGTTTGCACGAGAACAACTTGACTTAGAATCGCGCGACCACCTATGGATAAACATTTATACTCCCATGCAGCAATTTTCTTGTAAAATCAATCTGCTATCCAAGACCAATTAGCCACTCGATATCCAACAATTTTCAAATTGAATCCTAAGTATTTGAGCCCGTTCTGAAGAGGAATAGCTTTGATATCGAAAAGCTGTGTTAGGAAAATAATCAGGTCCCCATTAACATCATCAACATGAAAAGATGATTTCCCTTCATTTATGCTCATGCCAGTAGATTTTTGAAACCTTTCCAAGATTTCATGAAGACAAATCCAGGTGACTCTGCATAGTATTGTTGTTAAAATAATATCATCAACAAAAAAATTATGGGAGATGTAGATTCCTCTACAGATGGGAAGGGGCTGGCAATTATTTAGATGAATCGCCCTCCTGATATGGAGGTTGAGAGAGTCCATTGCAAGTATGAAGAGAAGCGGAGACAAGGAGCATCCTTGTCTTAGCCCCCTGGCCACTTTGAAAAATGGAGAGGGGATTCCGTTAATCAGGACATCATAATTTACCTCCACCACACACGCCATGATCCATCTGAAGCACCTGTTATCAAGACCAATCCTTGCAAGGAGGTAGCGGATAAAACCCCAATCCACACTGTCGAATGCTTTTTTTAGATCAATTTTTAATAAAGTAGCATCCAGTTTCCTATTATGCAAGGAATGTAAGCATTCTTGAGTGAGAGCCACTGCGTCCAAGATGTTTCTTTCCTTGAGAAATCCGTGTTGTTCAAGGGACAGATGTAGAGATAAAACATTCCTCATATGAATAGCAATGATTTTTGAGATTATCTTATACAGGAAATTGTACAAAGAAATAGGCCGATAATCAGAAAAAGAAGTGGAGAGTTTCTTCTTTGGAATCAAAGCAATATAACTAGAGGAAATGCAGTGGCTGATGATACCATTTAATCTTGATTCCTCAACCAAATTTAGAATATCATTTTTGAACAAGTTGAAAAAGTGGGTAAAGAAATCAATAGACCAGCCATCCGGTCCCGGACATTTGTCTTTTTGAAAGGATTTCACCATTGCCAATAATTCATCCTCAGTGACTTCAGAAAAAAGGGCAGCGTTTTGATTGTCATCAAACATAGTAGGATACGGGTCAACACCCCATAGAATATCTTCAATGCCACTACCAATGTGTCTGCTGTAGGCATTTTTAAAATATTTTACAGCTTCACGCGATATGGCCTCATGGGAAAAATATGAATTGCCAACTTCATCCTTTATTTCCCAAATCGTGTTCACTTCCTGCCGCTTGTTTGCAAATCTGTGAAAAAACTTGGTATTTTTATCTCCTTCTCTGAGCCATATGACACAACTCTTAAGACACCAAGTAGCTTCTTCCTTTGCTAGAATCTTTTGCTTCCTTTTCTCCAAGTCCCATATTTTTTTTCGAATACATGAGGACATTAGGGCTGTTTGAAGTGTGTGGATAAGTATTCCAATTTCTTATCTATATCTTTCAGGTCCCTTCTATTGGATTTTGATTTCTCCCATTGCCATATTTTGACTTTACTTCGGAGAATAGACAGTCGTTCTATGAAAGCCTGAGTTTGTTCTTGAGCCAGACATGATGGATGCTACCAAGATTCCATTATAAACTGATTGAAACGTTCATCAGTGAGCCACTTCTTGTTAAATTTAAACGGATAACCCAATCTGCACCCAATATTTTTCCATTGTATAGAAATGGGGCGATGATCTGATATAAACGAAGGGATAATTTTCACCGAAGGGAAACCAAATCTTTCAATCTGTTTTTCATGAAGGAGAAATTTGTCTAGCCTTTTAGCCAGAAAAGAGTCATTTGATCACCCATTATCCCATGTGGGCCCCCGACAAGCCGGTAGAACATCAATGAAATTATTTTGAATGATGGCATACCGGATCATGCGGCCAATCAGGTTGTTTTTCCTGCCATTTCCCCATATCTCATTGTTACATAGTGTGCTATTAAAATCGCCCCCAGTAATTAAGGAATCAATATCAAGAAGTTCTGATGATAGAAAATTTTCGCAAAATGGATAACGATCTTTATATGGAGCATACATGTTTAATATGTGGACTGGATCTGGAGAATCTCAAATATAGGCCAGTATGAGGATATTGGAAAAACATTGAAATGCAAGCGCCTTTATCCATTTTGGATCCCATAAAATAGGCAAACCACTGGACAACCCTACATCATTGGTAGCAACTATGTGCCATGATGGAAACATCCGTCTAAAATATGAGATAGTTTGAATACTATCATGCATGGTTTCTTGTATCAAGAGCATTTTGGAATTTGAGGAGAGAAACGGGTCCTTTAGGGCCATAAACTTAGGGTCAGCTCCAAGACCCTGAATATTCATTGATAGGATGTTATTCATTGCGAACATCAGAAGGCTAACTTGCTCTAAGAGGCCCCTTTCCTAAGAAATCATCAGAAGCAATTTTAGATATAGGAATGTCAATCAAGGATAGATCCCGAGTTGACATATCCTTTTTACCCTTTCTCCCTCTGAAGTGTCTACTTCCCCTCTTCTCTTTATGACGGACCATGATGTTCCCGGCCAAATTCGGACTAATAACAGGGGAAGGGGAGCGGTCAGGTTTGTGAATGGTGAGAGGTTGCAATTTCAATGATGCACATTTTAACAGAAGGTCTAAATCACAATCAAAAGTATTCTTGTCCGAGGACCTTGGGGAATTGGAAGGAGTGAACGACGTACACACAGCTTTCCCTTTGGGATCAGCTTCATGGGCGCGAGAGGGAGAAGATGGAATCCTAATAGAAGGTGGGACATGTGAGGCATGGGATTGTGGAGATGAAGATATATATTGTAGATGGGGGTGTGAAGGACCAGTCAGGGACGACTTGTGGATTGGTTGGGGAGAGGGGATGGCAGTGTCTGGGGTCGGCTCCAGTGGAGGGGAGGGTAACAAAAATTTCAGCTGGTGTGTGTGCGGATCATTATTTGACAGAATGGGGTGTTTAGGCATGGATGTAGACTGAGGGCGACACTCAGCGAAATCAATATTCCGCCCGGCTGGTCTCGCAGACACCGATCGAGAACGTAGGAGGTTGGAAGATCTTTCTGGGGAAAGACTTCTAGGCAGGGAGGTTTACATTTTAGGAAAAATAGAAGCCCGATATGCATCATAATTGAATGACTTTTCCATAATCATAAAATCACGTTCATTTGCAACACCTGATTTTTTTCTCTGTTGGATTCTTTTTCTTATGTTTTACACCTGATCGACGTGGACATTGAGGGAAGAGATGGCCCGTTTTATGACACCCCGAACACCTAAATGGAATGCCCCAGTAATCTAATCGTTGTTGTATTTTTGACATTTCCCAAGTTAAATCAAGAGACTCAGGAAATCCGCCCCTGTATTCTTTTTCTGTGAGGATCCAAGCTACGCGCTTGTCCTTTGCTCCAATGCATCTCGGATCAACATAAATGAAGCATCTAATGACATTACCAATTTTCTCCATAGATTCTTTGGTCCACAGTTCGATTGGTAACCCAGGCAGCTTCAGCGAAATGTAATTGTTTTGTGGAGTGCATCTAAGTGGATTAAATCCGATAAACCATCTGTAAAGGGCCAAAAAACTCCTATCTTGGACCCAAGGTTTTGAATTTATGATCTCTAAGTCATGAACCTGGAGGAAATGGAAACTATACCAATTATTCGTAAGCCTGACAATGGTTGGGGAGTAACCGAGCAGAGGAGCCCACTTGGCAGCAATCCAAGTTCTAATGTGTGAATCCTCCATTGATAGAAAGTGCCATCGGCCCACTAAGGCTCTCTTTTGCAAGCTTGAGATTCTATCAAATAATAGAGGGCCATCCAAATTAATGGCATCGGACGGGGGAGAAGTTTTAACCAGCCGACTTTGTTTATGCCGCGTTTGTATTGTAGAACCGCCACCCCTTGGAGACAATTCATACTGTGAAGAAGGAATGATGCAACATCCAATGTGGCAGCCCAGTCGGATTTTGTTGTTTGGCTGGCATGGACTTTTTCTGCATCTAAGGTGGCCCGAACCAAGGCCGATGCCACGGAGTTGTCAGATGGAAAGTCCATGAGGGAGGACAGATACAGATATCAATAAGTCCGGAAAATAGATCCCAAGAGATAGACTGACAAGCCAAGTACTGCAAGGCTTTATTATAAAGTGGAAAGAAAGCCTGATTTAGTCAAGTTAACAGTACAACTTTGTCCGGAAAAGGATGGGCGCGGGAGGAAAAAATGAAATGACAACCTACGACCGGGTAGCCATGACACCAGAAGCTTCCCTACTGACAAAAAGATTGAGAATATGCCATCAATCCTATATGGAAAAAAGTAATGTGGCGGCGGACATTTATTAAAAAAACAGGGGTTAAGTATTATCAACCATAATGGTAAAGCCAACCTATTGTCGGCAAATATAAATTCAAAAATTCGAGTACCGGAAAATACAGGCAAGATCACCCTTGTGTGGAATTATGCATCAGGAAGACACATCTAGGCAAACAATACAGCAGCAACATATCTCAAAAATGCACCACCAAGGTCCTATCCCGAGGCGGATGTCTGTGCATGGTTTGATAATAATAAAGTATTTCTTGAGATTTTTTATGGTTACCTCCCACCAACCTAAAGATTCAAACCCCAACCTGTAAACGTAAATGCAGCGAAGAAATCTCCAGGGAAAGGCTCAGGTTATGACAAGTAAAAACCAATGTTCCAGACATATACATATAGATTGTAAACCTTTTTAAAAAACAACTCATATATATGAAACACTGGAATACTTAGTGCGGTGTGACTACTCTACCATCGACTATAGAGATTCTTAGTTCACTGCTATCACACATTCATAATGGAAATAGAGCACCAGATTCCACAAACATGCAATGTATTTCCAAGTTGGGCTGAATCGGTCAAAATAACCGGAAAAAATCATAATTGCTTTAAGGTTGAGCTGAATTATGGGTAAACTTTTATTCGTGTAAAATGTCTTGAGAATTTGAAAGAATTAGGTGGACGACGGACCTCAATATCGAACAAGCACTGTGAAAAGCCAACTCGATAGGATTTGATATAAAAGTAAGTGCCTATCTGATTGATTAAGTTACATACTATAAATAAAATAGATTAAAAAAAGGATTAAAACAAATTTATTAATAATATAGGCTAAAAGAAAGGATAAAATACATTCATTAACAATATGAATTTTTTAGAAACTTAATAGGATACCTATAACATCATGGTAGATCGGTATGGATGGAGCCAATATGGGAGAGTTTGATAGTTAGATATGGAGAACTTTAGCAATTAATTTTTATATAACATTTTTGTTTTTTTAATTTGTTTCAATTTGATTTTTTTTTAATATATAATATTGAGTTTAAAGTTAAACTAAATAATTATAATTTTCATAATAATTTATAAAATATTAAATTTTTGTTGTTGTTGTAATTATGAAGTAACATCAAAAACTACTTAACTGTACCCAATTACTTCTATTAAAAATTTTATAATAACATTAATTTAATTTTAATAATAATTAACTCAATAATTAAATCCATAAATATTAAAATTACACTTCACCTAAATATATAATACTTTAAACAATTTTTTAAATATGTATTCTTTAATAAAATATAAAAAGATGATAGTAGACGAGGTATTTCCACTAAACACTCGCCGCGCAAGTCGGAGAGACAGACCGACTAAATATGTATGATATAAATGTTTCAAAGATTTTTTTTAAAGTTAAATTATTTGTATATTCAAAACATACTTTTGAATTTAAAAAAATAACTATTTGAAAAAAAATGATAAATTTGATAGAAACTTCCCACCATAAAATAATAAGTAAACAACCCTTCTAAAATTTTAATAGGCCGTAACGAAGACTGTCAAGAATCACAATTTTTAACTTTTTAGTTTAAGAAATAGATCTAGTCACATCTAGATATCTGTGTCTTTATTCATATTGAATTACTTAGAGTAAAATTTGTCCTTTTTCATTTTATCTAAAAGCTATATAGAATGGCGATTTCTAAAAAGTTATTGCGCTTGATATGCGTTCTCGATAGCTTTATATAACATACCGTTTTTTTCTCTAGTCATCACCGCACGCGTGTTATATATAGTTATCGAAAACGCATGCCAAAATGCAATAACTTTTCTATGGGGTTAGAAAAAAGAATTCCTGAATACAAATTACCAACCTTCCATCAGTCAAAAGAAAGTTGATTTGACATTGAAAGTTGATTTGACATGTACTCACAATGGTATATTTTTGAGAGACCGTCGAACAATCGAATCCCACCTTTGTACGATATAGTTGGACCGAAATCAAAATTTAATTAATTTCCTGCCTTGCTTCGAGGAGAATCCTATTTCCACCTCTATTACATAATTAATGCGCCCTGACATGCTGGGGCGATAGCCAGATATAATGGGCGCTGTTTTTTTTTCTCTGGTGGTCATCACGGCACGCATTATACCTGGCTATCGCTCCGGCATGTCAAGGCGCATTAATTATGTAATAGAGGTGGAAATAGGATTCTCCTTGCTTCGAGATGGTGATTTCATCACACAGAAACTAGACTATCCGTTTATATTTTATATTTAATAACAACGTGCATGCATTAAAAGCAGATACCATCATTCACATTACAATTATTCATACATTAAAAATACCATCATTTACATTACCACTCTTCATTAATTAATAAAAATCGAACAGTGTGCATGTGGTATTAAAGAATTTAATATTCAAGCTTCGTGATATTCTCTTTGAAAGCCCTGTTGTAATTGAACCAACAGACGTGAGGTGGGTTTTTTCAGTGTCATATACTTCAATATTAAAGTGAAGCTATGGGTAGATATTTATATGGGTAGATATTTATAACGTTCTTCCAGATACAAAAATGGTAATCTTCATTTGAATGAATCACTTATTACCACGACAATAAATATACCACAAGAGATTGGAAGGAATATTATATAACAATGAAAAAATATATATGATAATCTTTATTCTAAATATATGGTGTATTTATGAGAAAACAATTAATTGAACTCTCGTTATAATTTATAGTAAGAGTATCTAGCTTTGAAGAATATGTAGTGTTAGCCAGTTGGAAATTTTTGGGTAAATTGTGAAATCTGAGGCTTGGAAAATGAAAGGTTATGGTTGTTTTTTTTTTTATAGTAGTGACCTTTTCACAATACAAAAAAGTTAGGTTCATGGATGCAAAAACAAAGAAATTAGTTTAATGGCAGCAAAATCACATCCACAGTGCAATTTTTATTTATTTATTTATTTATTTATTTATTTATTTATTTTTTTAAGATCCCTTAAATGAATTCTTACCGCGCTTTTCTGTTCTGAAACCACTCTTCCACCTATGGATGTTGCAAATTCATTTACTTCCCTGGGGAATTCTTTTGTTTATGCTAATATCCCGATTAAAAACTAAATCAAGATGTAATCTTAAATCGACGTATTACTTAGGCTTCAAAGTGGCACGCACGAAGATTCATTTTCCACTGTCAGTTGGTTGGAAAGGGAAGAGATTTTATAATGATTATGTAACATGCTCACCTTCTGTAACTCCCCAATCATTTGAGGTCTCCCTGAAGAATTGGTAGGAAGCCTAAGCACCATGATGTAACAGGTAGAAGAATATATTGGAACAAAACGTATTGAGTTTTGTAATGTGCCACTTTGGGCAGGTGAGATTCCCACCTCCACCGCCACGTCTCCATGCTTCTTCGAACTTGTTGGGTGTGTGTTATATTCTTTCCACAATTAGCCACACGCGCACCTACCTATGGTTTTGTGCATGAGTTTCGTACATGGTTTTGGGCATGATGGTTTTTTGTCCATGGTATCTTGTAAATCTGATCAAGGGAACTAAGGTTATGTTCTAATCTAGGGTTAATGGATTGGGGTTTATGAATGCTTCGGCATGTATATATATGTGTTGTAACATTGAAAGGAATAGAATGAAAAATAAATCTGGTAATCCCAGTTTTTGGATCCAGGGGAAAATCTTTGTGTATATCTGTTTTATGTTTTTATGTTCTTGCCATTGTCTATTTTCTGTTTTTTAAGAATTCATTTGTAGACAATTCCTATACATGGTTAAAACCTACATTTGGTAGCAGAGTTGTTTCGGCTTCAAGGGGACGCCTTTGCTGCTGAGGGGTTTTGCTCGGGCCTGTGGTAGACTCTGTTCAATGGGATATTTGCAAGATCTATTCTTGTGGTGAAATAAGATGACGAGCAGTGGAAAGATAGAGATCAAGAAATTTAATGGTCAGAGTTTTTAGTTGTGGAAACTCAATATGGAGGATCTACTGGTGGAAAAAGATCAGTGGATAACGGTAGATCCAGGTACTAAATCAACGACAATGTTAGCTAAAGACTGGATGAAGCTGGATCAGAAGGCAAAGAGCATAGTACGATTGTATATCTCAGACTCAATATTGTTGAATGTATCAAGGGAAGCTATGGTGAAGGCTTTGTGGGACAATTTAGGGAATTTGTACCAATCTAAGTCTCTGGTGAACAAATTGTTCCTACAGAAAAAGTTGTATAATCTAAGGATGAAGTATGGAGATTCGGTGACAAAGCATCTAAATGTCTTTAACACTGTGGTAAGCCAATTGTTATTTGTTGATATTAAAATTTCAGATGAAGATAAGTTCATCGGTTTGTTGTGTTCTTTACCAGATTCATGGGAGAGTCTGGTTGTTGCAATAGGTAGCAATACAACTACCTTGAATTATGATGAAATAGTATGATCCTTATTGTTAGAGGAGATGAGACTGAAAAATATGGAGGGCTAGAATGGAGATGCCTTTTCTGTACGAGGACAATCCTAGAACATAAACAAAAATAAGTACTTGAGTGGGATATCTAAATCTAGAGGGAGATCTAAATCTCCAGGAAAATCTGTGAAGGTGTGCTGGAAATGATAAAAGCAAGGGCACTTCAAAAAGTATTGTACAACTAAAGCTCTTGAGAAAGGAAATGGATCTGATGATGCTCCTTTTGCAGAGGTGAAAAACACCCCAGATAAAGGTGGGGATATGTACTTGGTTTCTTTTTCCAGTACACATGTAGGTCATGAGGCATGATTGATTGGCTCAGGTGCATCCTTTCACTTCACTCCCCATAGGGAGTGGTTCTACGAGTATGATAAATATGATGGTGGTGATGTATTCTTAGGAGATAATAGGAAGGCTAGAATCATCGGACGCGGAAAAGTCAAGCTGGAGTTGCAAGGTGTAAGGATTAGAACACTTCCGAGTGTCCTGCATATTCATGCATTGGCCAAAAATATGATTTCTGTAAGCAAGATGGATGAAGCAGGTGTAAAAAAAATGTTCAAGAAAGATACCTGCAAGAAGGTTCAGGGAGCATTGTTATTGATGCGGGGAGTTTGGATTGGAACTCTATACAAGCTTCTGGGTAGTACAATTATTAATGGGTCCAACAGTTCTGTGGTTCCTGAAAGTGGAGCAGAAAATCTAGTGGTCTCTGGAGAAAAGACCATGCTATGGCATCAAAGGCTTGGACATATTTGAGAGAAGTGCCTTCGAATACTTCATGCTTATGGTATGTCTAATTTCTCTCTAGAATTTGATTTCTGTGAAAATTGTGTATATGGGAAGCAGAATTAGGTGAGTTTCCCTTTTGGTGCTAAGAGGGCGAAAGGGGTATTAGAGCTTGTGCACATTGATGTGTTTGGACCTGAGTCGGTTCCATCACTAGGTAAGTTTGTGTAATATGTATAATTTATATATGACTTATCAAGGAATACATGGATATATTTCCTCAAGAAGAAATATGAAGTCTTTGACAAGTTTAAAGAATTTAAGGCTCTGGTGGAAAACTAAACAGAGAAGAAGATAAAGGTGTTGAGGACGGATAATGGTGGAGAGTTCCGCAAGAAGGAATTTGAAGAGTTCTGTAGGAAGTGTAATATAGCACAACAAAATACTACTCCATACACACCTCAACAAAATGGAGTTGCAGAAAGAATGAACATGACGCTGATGGAAAAGGAAAGAATCATGCTTAGTGGTGCCGCGTTAAGACAAGAATTTTGGGTAGAAGCGGTGGAGACTGCATGTTACCTAGTTAATAGATCACTTTCATCAGCATTGGAGGATAAGTCTCCACATGAGGTATGGACTGGTAAGAAAACCTTTCTTTCACATTTGAGGGTATTTAGATGTGATGCATATGTACATGTTCCAAAGGAAAATATAACTAAGTTGGATAGTAGATCTGAATGGTGCTTGTTTATTGGGTATAAGGATGGTTTAAAAGGTTATAAGTTTTGTAAGCCAAAAACAACGAAGGTTGTGTACAACCAAGATGTGGTGTTTAGAGAGGTGAAATATGTTATTAAACTTGAAGTCCCATCACAGGAAACTGAGAAGATAGAGTTTGAGCTAAAGGAGTAAGAATCATACTCTACAACAAAAGAGGAATCAGAAGATGAAGAGCCACAAAATATAGCCGTGAGAAGATCAGTTCGAGAAGTGAGACAACCAGAAATGGATAATCCATCTTCTTTCTATTCAAATTTTTCTTTATCTATTATTGATGATGATCCCATAACTGTTAGGGAGGCAATAGATTTAGAGAATGGAAAAATTTGGAAAGAAGCCATGGTTGATGAAATGACATCTTTGGACAAAAATGAGGCTTGGGATCTGGTGGAGTTGTTGGCTGGAAGGAAAATTGGGTGTTTAAGAAGAAGATGAATGTATAAGGAAAGGTGTATAAATACAAAGCTCGGTTGGTAGAAAAAGGTTATTCCCAGGTGATGGGAATTGATTTTGGTGCTATTTTTCTCTTGGATCTAAGGTAGCTTCTATTAGATTAATTTTATATGTTTCTATTGCTTTTGATTTTGAGGTAGAATAGATGGATGTGAAGAAAAAATTTCTTCACGGGGATCTGGAAGAAGAGATATACATGAAGCAACCTGAATGCTTTGCAGTGAAGGGTAAGAAAGAACTGGTATGCAGGTTAAAAAATTCTTTGTATGGGTTAAAACAATCACCAAGGACGTGGTATCATAAATTTGATACATTTATACAAGGACTTGGCTTCACCAGAAGAAAATCAGATCACTGTGTGTATTTTAAATTAATTGGTGACTGTGTTATTTATCTGGTCTTATATGTGGATGATATGTTGCTGATTGGAAATGACAAAGAAATTATCAAATAATTGAAGACCCAATTGTCCTCCAAATTTGACATGAAGGATCTCGGTGCTGCAAAGTATATTTTGGGCATAGAAATTAAATGAGATAGGGCAAAGAGGAAGTTCTGGTTAAACCAGAGGAAGTATGTTGAGACAATACTGCAGAGCTTTAATATGCAGGATAGTAAACCATTGAAGGTTCCTATTCATGTAGGTGTAAGTCATCTACCGAACAGTGTCTCAAGACATAAGAAGAGGAAGAGGACATGTCCCCTGTTCCATACACAAGTGTAGTTAGTAGCTTGATGTATGTAATGGTCGTCTTGGTGTCTAGGTATGAACAATTTGTCAAACCTTTTCCTACATTAATTCATCAATATGGGTGCATACTCTTTTCAAGGTAACGCACAAGGTGTATGCAGGAGCAAGGTTACACTCTACATCAACCAAGGGTTCATGATTAAGAAATCAAAGCATCACTGTAATAGTAATGGAAATTAACTGTAGAACTTAAAAAGGCATTCACAACAATCTATGTAATCTGCAATAGCAATAAGGAAATAGATATAGCAAGTAAAACAACACACAAAAAGGAAACACGTAGCACCTGATCAAAAGAGTGGGCCCAACTCTCTAATCAGGGCTGCGTTTACTCACAACCGAAGATAGAACAACAAAGTGTTTATATTTATTAATCTGCAAAAAAACTGTTACAATACATATCCTGGTACGACTAACCCTTCGCACAGGAACGATCCATCTTTTATACAATACAGGGGGTGATAACATCTTCCCCAAAACCTAGCAAATACATGCCCAAAAATATAAATTAGTTCAAAACAGCACTAGTGCCAAGAGAGCGAGAATATAAATGATCCAAAACAGATTGGAAACAGCTGCAAGTTGGTTATGATTTTTTAGCGCTGCTGAACAACTGCTGTGAATCGTGGAACTGGTGCTATATGCCGGGAGATCAACACCCGTTCTCTAGAATCTGGGGACATAACAAATTTTAGTGGCTCACATAGGTCAAACCCTTGTGACTTTACTTCATTAATTTAATATTCCAAGAGACAGAGAAAGGAGGGTTACCTCATAGGTTTAGCATAATAGATACATGTTAATGAGTGTAAAAAGGATGAAAAGATGAGTGGAAGTGTAGGGAAAAGGTAAGCAGATTTGGTGCCCAACATCTCCCCCGAACTGGCCTTCTGCTTGCCCTCATGCAGCTCACCGCCTCTACAGGTCTAGATTGGATAGGCTGTGGGCCTTGTGAAGCTGGGCGAGGTCGTATTCCTCTGCCATGTTTGTTCCTGGAACCTTATACCCTTCTCAAATAAGAACTTCCTTCCAGCAATCGTTTGGTACATTATATGCTGTGGTATAGTGCTCTGTTGGCAACCAAATGACATGGAACTGGAACAAGATTCCCATCCACCAGACCCCACATGTTTGGATGCATGCCACGCATCTTGGCACCCTTCTTTGTTCTCGTGCAAAATTTGGTGCTCCAAACGGTTCCCTATTCCAGATAGACGTGGGTGACATGATCCACCTTTTCTGGCAACTGTCAAGGGCCTCATCTTGAAACGTGACTATTTGTTTGATACAAAGATCAATGCACCACTTTTGTGTCCTCATCATCTGTTATCTGTTTCCCTCAACTTATAAAAATGTGTTGTGCTTATTGTACATAGTCACTAACCGCTCGTGCTCCCCTCTCATCATAAAAGGATTCGTGGTCTGATTTGACTCAAATGTATTGGAAGCCTTCTGCCAGCTTATCTGATTGAGAGTATAAGAGGTGAGAGCCCTTAAATGATTGTCCCCCACATATGGGACCGGATTAAACTCTTTGGCTGCACACATAAGGTATCCATGCATATAAAGCTCACACATCAAATATTGAGTTGCCAAATCATGAGCCCTCAATATCCAGAGGAATTGTACACTGTCCTCGATCTCATGGCTAATTTCCTTCTTAATGCTCTCTAAACAGAAGCAAAGAAATCACTCATGCAAGAACAAAGCATAGCTAGAAGTAGGAGGGTGACATGCCATTACCTCTTGTGCTAGGCTGAACATCTGTTCTTTGTCAGCCTTCAATTCTGCCACTTGTCCCTCTAGCCACTCCACCTTGAGCATGCCTTAATCACAATATGTCTATGCACTCCACATATTTAAAGATAGCCTTGGATGCTTGTTCTTGGGTTCTCTTCACTTCATTCCAATATCGAGTAGTGGTGGATTTCCAAGTTTGAACTTTAGCCGTCAAGGAAAACTCACGGCCTTCAAACAAATGCTCAATAGGGTCTATCTGAGTGGAAACAGAGGTTGTTGCCACATTGTCCACCTATGTTTTTGTTTCGGCCACCATGGCTTTGGGCTTCTTAGCCTGCCACCTATATTTCTTCACATGTTTCTTTAGCTGGTGCACTTGTCTTCTCAGCCTCCTAACCTCTATTTTTAGCCGCATCGCATCCCTGAATTGCAGTTGATATTTCTGCTTAATGGGAAACCTCCATTGCTCACACAACTCTATCCATTCCTGCTTGACCACCACCTCATCTGGTACTGCAGCCGGTTCAACAGGAGGTAGGTCACTCGGGGGAATATCTACTAGACCTACTATCGGATTTTTCCTCCATTACTCGATCTTTCTCAATCATTTCTTGCTTCACGACCACCTCGACCGGTCTTGCTGCTGGTTCGTCAGGGGGTGGATTTCTCAAGAGAGTATCCATAGGTTCAATTGTCAGGACCGCTCTACTTGGTCCCTCTTCCTAGGGAGCAACTGTTTCCTTCTTGACCGCTACCTCGACCCACTGTGAAGCTGTCTCAATTGGTGGTGGATCCACTGGATGGATATCCATCGGCATTTCAGCTGGCATCTCCCCTCTTGGTTCCCTTGTTTCAGAAACACCTGTCTCTTCCTCTCTTCTGGGTTCCTGGGTACCTGTTGCCCGGACATTGTTTTCCTCACCCAATTGCTGTGCTTGTGGCTCTGCGGGTTGTCCTTCCTCCCTTTGTCCCTCGGGAAGGTCTCGCTGGGAATCTACGACCAACAGGCCTGCGGCAACTGGTCCTTTGATTGACCCATCAAACTTCAAAATAGGATGAACAACAACCTCCTCCTCTGTGCGTCGGGGAGAGCGAGACACCCTTGCCCCTCTCGGAATGGAGAAATAAAAAGGGAATTGAAAGAAGTTTTCTGCCTGGTCTATCTCGGCCTTGGCTATGACCTCGAGCTCTTTTCCTTTATCTGCAACAACTCCACTCTAGGTTGAGACTTCTTCCTGTATGGTTTCCTGTCCCGTGATTGACACTGGTTCTTATGGAACAGTGTCAACCTTAGGATTCAATTCCTTTACAATTTCCGGAGCCGGACGGGTTGGTGGTGGTTCTTGTGTGACACCACCACCCGTATCCAACATTTCTTGAGCAGATGATTCTGGCATTGTTTATTCCAGCCTGACATTGATGAAAGTGGACTCTTGTATCACCATGTCGACCCCGTCCATTGTGACCATAGTTTCGCCTCCTATTGATTCCATGGTTCCTTCAGCCTTAGGCCCCTCTTGTCCTGGTCCATCTTCCTCCATTGGCTCCACGGTCAAGGTTGGTTCTTGTGGGACATCCTCGGCCGTAATGTTGACAATTTCTTCTACCTCAGCCTGCCGCGGTACCTCTTCTCTCATTATGATGCTGTCGATTTGCTACCTTGGCTCCAGAATCGAGGTTGGTTCTTATGGGACAACCTTGGTCGTGGTGCTAACATCTTCTTCTATATTAGCTCTCTCTTGCTGCATCACTTCTTCTTCCACTGGTTCCATAGTTGAGGTTGGTTCTTGTGTAACAGCCTTGACTGTCCTTTCCACTTCAAGCTCTCTGTTTTGTTTCGACTCCTCGGTCTCCATCTCCATTTCCTCCAGTTTTTCTTGATCCACGTATTCATCCTCTGCTACCAGCCCTTCCTCCATTGCTTTCGGCTCTTCCTCTCTAGCTGCTAAAATAGATGCTATCTCTTCCTCTGTAGATTCCTGTAATGTTTCCCACGAGATTTGAAACCAGGCAATTGCATGCATGACCAATAGCCAAACTAGCCCATGGTTGGTGATAACTGCCACAACTTGTCGTGAACGTCGAGAAGATTGCATCATCAGCTGGAGGATTTTTAACAAGAAGAAAGGCATGTTTAATGAAAAAGCTTCCGACTGCGGAAACCGGAGGTGAGTCAACACTCTGAAATGGTATTTAAATACAATGGTATACCTCCCTTCGTAGGTTATATACCTCATTACAAAACCTGTTACATCACCCCATGGGTGTGGTAATGAATTCCGATCATAATCTCAGCCTTTTTGGACCACGTTCTCACCAGCTTGCATAAATGCTTCGGGGAACTCCGGGAGGGAGGTTCTTCATGAAAACCAGCTCTGTCCTTGCTGTGGTAGCCCGCTGACCTCTACGATGGCTTCCTCTTTGACAGGGATTTCTATTCCTTGAACCCGAGAGCTCTCCTCACCTAAATTGAGTGCAAATTCAATTGCAACTGCTTTGTTGAACCCCTGCAACCTGTCAAGATAGACGTCCCAACCTGCATTTACGAAAATCTGCCATACTTCCCTATTGTTTCGAACCACTGTTGTATCCTCCAGCTCATGGCACTTAACCAACCCACCCATCCCTGTAGAAATGGTAACATCACGGTGGACACAGTCAGCTGGTAGGGGAAGAGTAGCCGCAATCTGCACTAACAGTGGCGATGGTAACAACATAATGGCCGTGAGGTAAAAGGGTGGTGAAAGTGATGGGTAAATTCTCGGAAAATGCAACGAATGATGGCGAGTTATGGCAGTACAACTGAATGATTACAATAATTAAATGTAGTGTATTGGGGAAAGGAATGATGAGGTTTTTGGCGTATGAATTCAAATCCCAATGCGTCGGAATCTTAATTACGAAATCACAATATTTTTTATTCCCGTTCACATTGGATTTGATAATGATGTGGTATGAATACAATTAATAATACACCGTCGTTTGTTTATGACGAGACCCCCCCAACTTAAATGTGGCCATCCGTGGCATGTAATAATCCATTTAATGGAACATTTTAATTAAATCCGTAAGAGTCAGTGGAGGCATACCTAGCGACCTACTTGGTGGTGGAGTAAGAGCAAACATTACCGGCGGAGTAACAACAACAGGAGACTAACGGCGTTGACGGAGTAACAACAACTTTGGAGTAACGAAAACAGTGGAGTAACAACACCGATGGAGTAACAACAATGACAGAGTAACAACACCGATGGAGTAACATAAACGATGGAGTAACAATACCGATGAAGTAACAGCAACGGCAGAGTAACAACACCGACGGAGTAACAACAATGGCAGAGTAACAACACCGACGGAGTAACAACATCGACAGAGTAACAACACCGACGGAGTAATAGAAACGGCAGAGTAACAACAATGACGAAGTAACAAAACTAATGGAGTAACAACAATGGTGAAGTAACAGCACTGACGGAGTAACAACAACGCCGGAGTAACAACACCGATGGAGTAACACCAATGGAAGAGTAACAACACCGACGGAGTAACAACAATGGCAGATTAACAACACCAACAGAGTAACAACACCCGACACTTAGAAAAATTTTCAGGAGTAACAACAGTGACAGAATAAAAGCATGAAATATTCCTTGGAAAATTTTTCTTTCATCTCCTTCTCGTCATAATTCGATCATTATCCCTGCAAAAGACAAACAAGTAAGTAGTAACAACATATATATATATATATATAATATTAGAAATATATATTATATAATATATATATATTATTATAAAATATATATATATAAATATATAGAAGGAAGAGAGAGCATTCTCTGCACCAACAACCATCAAACCAGAGTTATCAGAGAGATGTTTGATGAAGGTATCCTTAGAAGCTGGACGGTGGTATAATTTCAGACGATGTCAATTCACTAGGAAGGAAGTACGAATTTCATCTATTGTAATTAATTTGACTGTTCCATTGTCAAACATAGCGTCCATTTCATAGGTTCCCATCCAACGAGTGCGAAGCTTCCCCTTAAAGTCTTTGAATCGAGAGTCATACAACAATGCCCAATCTCCTATATAAAAAACCTTGTTCTTGATGAATTTATCATGCCACTTCATTATTTGCTATTGAATAGCAGTAGTTTTCTAGACAACCACTGAACGGATCTCATATGACTCATTGAGCTGTTCCAACCAGTGTTTATAGGCCTATAATAAGTCTAATCCCACTTCCAAAGTTGTTCTGAGCATGTTGATCTCAAATTATACTAGGAATAAGGGGGATTTCCCATTGACTAACTCAAATGGTGAAAATACAATTGTATTCCTCCATGTTGTCCTATATGCCCAAAGAGCTTCCGGAAGTTTCTGAGACTAATCCCAACGATGACTTGCTATTGTTTTTGTCAAGATGTTTTCCAATACCT
>APFE031073029.1:0-35950 GCA_000404065.3 Pinus taeda | reverse complement strand
CAGCTCCCAGCACTCAGCACTCAGAAAAAATCTCTCTTTTTCTCTTCCCTCTCACCCTTTAGATGATTATCTTTTTACATTAAATAAACTATGAGAAGCGTTAATTGCTTGATAAAAACAAGGAGTAGTTACATCAATAATAATAAAAAATAGGAAAACGCTGCTCTAAAAGGAATAGCGTTGTATTTGTTTGTTGATGACCACTGAATTAGTAGGACGCGTAGCTAGATTTCCTGAACTGCAGCTTGAAAACCCCAAAATAGATCAACCAATTCGATTTCTGTGCTGGGATAGTTATCTGTATTTAAATTTGGCTTTTGACTTTTATTCTCTCCGATGATGTCACGGCAAGTGTCTGCTGAAGGCGGTTTCCATGCTGCCACATATTTCCTTGAGATGAATCGAATGCCTCAGATATTGCAACGACTGCCACGTTACATTTACCTGTAATTCATATGCAAACGGTTGATTTTCCTTGTCTTCATTCTTGTAACCTCCTTTGACACCAAATGCATTAACCATGCGACCCCTTGCAGAGTTTAGACGTTTCATGAAGGCTCTAGTACGAGTTGACATATCTTCACTGAATTCCTGAATCTTTTTCCCCCTTATGTAATGCTTGTAGTGCTTTGAACATACAGTAACCATACCAACAAAGGTGTGACACATCTATCTCTCTTTTCAAAACCTCTGGCTTTTCATGTTCAACATATTGAAGAATAAGACAGTCACAATCATGGTCCTTGACAACACCTTCGTACTTGATAATACAATGTTTACCACCAAATCTTTCCAACATCTTCAGCTCATTTGTCACATAATTGGTGGGTGTATTCTCAAGAGGACATTTTATTGCAAAACTTTTCCCGTCATGCTTCCTTCGAGCCTTGTACACAGTGCCATATCCACCTGAACCTTCTTCCTCCTCTACAGCAAATGACTCAAATACAGGAATTCGCTTAGGTTTCGAACCATTGATTTTAGAAGCTAGACCTGCACTATCAATTTCATCTTTGATATCAGCATGAGCCTTTCCAAACCTTTTGATCCTCTGTTTTGAAGTATTAATTTTGTCAACAATAGCACAAGCATTCCCAATATTAGGTTGGTCATCGACCTGACAAGTATCCACTTTCTTATCTGTTGATTCCACCTTCGATGTTGGAGAGCCATGTTTGCATCGTGCATCATCACACTTCTCGATATCCTGAAACGCTGAATTCTGCCGAGAATCAACACCAATACAAGAATCTGACATCTTAACTTGTATAGGAGATTTTCCTCTGGTTACCAGATTAATATCTGACGAAGAAATGCAGGCTTGCAAAGTGAGAGTATCTCCTGCTAATGTTACGTGATCATCTTTGAGCCCATTCTCTTCTGATTTAATTATTTGTGTACCATCCAGCTTTCCACTAGTCTGTACATATCTTCCTGTATGAGAACATGTCTTGAGATCCATCCTGCAGCTATTGGGATGAAGGATACATCCTTTCTCCATTAATCCCAATTGTTTGTTAGATAAATCTCCCTTCCTTCGCTTATATGCCAGGAAGGAATCATCTTTAACATTGCAATTCACCTCTTCATTTACAGGGAGTTGCATGGAGTTTGTTGAATTAAAAGAAATTTCTGTTTTGACAGCGTTAATTCCCATGTCAGTGTCAACTGCCCCTGCCTCAGACACGCCTATGTTATTTAAGTCATTTTTTTTTCTACCAAAATGCCCCTTGCCTTGAGGCAAGAATCAACTGAAAGACAATCTGGAGCTAACAGGAGAGAGGCAGCCGATTGATTAGGTACCTTTTGTTTTGGACTTGTTATTGAATTATCATCTCTCATAACAATCGATTCCAATGGTAATGACTTTGCTTCCTTTTTAATGTCTAGAGCAACACCATCCTCAGTGATAATGAAAAACATTCTCTACGCCGCAGAAATTGACCCATACAATCTGTTCAACATAGGTCTGCTGTGCACCATATCTATCACTTGTTTAAAAAAACTGGATGTAATAAGACCATTTCTGATGATTCCAAAAAGCAATTGCAATATCAGGAGGTGTCACTGAACAAAGAAATTGCATCCATTTCCTGTTGTTAAGTCAAGAACAACACAATTGATCCAGCCAAGATAAAGTAGATTCACATATTTCTGAAGTTGAATAGCTATAGCTAAATTAGTTGGTGAATGAATTTTGGTAAAATCAATGTCCAAATGATTACAAGCCTGTGCAAATATGCATCAGGTCATGAAAGCATCACATCCTGCTTCATGCTTTGCACAAGAATCCCCATCATCAAGACACAATTCAATTGAGAGAGACTTCAACTCGAGCATTACCTTATACCTTACAACATTGAGCATGTTGGTAGTAGATTTTTACTGTTCAAGGAAATACCCGGCTGATCAGTGGACGAGTTATCAACACCAATACTGCCAAATAATGACCGTCCTCGCATTTTGCAATCATGAGAGACATTGTTCAATCTGACTGTCATTTGTTCCCTTTTAAAGTCATCAGGCTTCAACCAGTGATTCATACTAAATTCCTTCAATGCATTACAAACACTAGAAGAAAGAAGAAAATGAATTGTTGGTAGCACTCCATGGACCTCCAGCTGATTCATTGCAAGTTCATATTGTAGAACACATCTGTCAACTGATATCTTAGCATCAAAAGCTTGTATGAAAGCGACATTAGATAATGTATTGGGAGTTTCGTGTTTCCCTTGAAGAGTAGAATTGCTCGTTCTTAAATTTTTGCGTTGAAACTCCTTCCCCAACTACTGAAACAAAATGCATTGATTTCATAGAAAAAACCTGTTCAATACCAATATTCGTGAGTTGCTTGATCGGGCCATCGAACATTATAACGCTTTTGAGATGCTTAGTCAAGCTATCGGCTTGCTGTTTGTCAGATAGAAGCTCCAAACTCGCTATGAAGTCTTTTCTGACCAGGTTCACCTTTCAATGATAGAAGAGCATTCATCACAACCTCATAACACTGTTCTGGAAATCGACCTCTGTCTTTCTGCCTTTGTTACAGCTACATTAAAGTCACATTGATCCACTCTATTGAGAATACATGTACAACCAACAAATGAATGTACTCTCTGAAATTTAAAGTTTTGCTACAAGAACGGTCATCAAGGAAGAAGAGCGCTCAGTTCTGTGTGAACAATGGGTTAGTCTCTCCTCAAAATGTACTCAGAAAACATAATACAGGCCAGTTGCTTTAATATCAGTTCCCACACTTTTAGTGATATACCGTGAGAAATACTTCAAAAGATAGGTCAAAATAATGTCCATTTTCCACTTGTTTGTCAATGCCTGAAGAAATGGACCAATCAACTCCTTGTTGTAAGATAATTCATTTATGACAATTTCCAAAACAGGTGTTCGGGATCTCCAGTGAGACTTCTCCAAATAGCTTTTTGCCTCCGATTGCTGATGATGTTGAATTGCGCTTGTGCAGGGATACGGGCTTGAAGTTTCTGCTTTCTTTTGAAGTGCTGGAGCATAAATTACATAATTTAAAACAATACATTATGATTTCTTCTTCAAAACAGGGTTTTGAAGAAGAATCAATCTCTGAGGTGAGACGGAGTCTAACATCGGCTCCATTTGGGATGGCAGCTGCAGCTTCCTGGAGGTGCCAAGAACCGCAGAACTTTGGGAGAGCAGACCGTGCCTCTACCATTGGGCAATGGAGTCATCATCTACACAACTGAAACTGAACTCAAACTGATTTCATCTCAAGACTGAAATGACTGAAAAACAACTTAACAATCTTCAAGCCAACTGAAACAAGATGCTGCCCTTATGGCTAGCTTATTTATTTACAAAGCCTACTCTAATCTGCTGTATAAACAAGAGATCAGGTAATGCTAAAATGCCAAATTAACCATTCAAGTAAACCTGACAATGAAGCCGCTTGAGCATGCTGCCACGAGGACACAAATATGATTGCTGGCAGCCCTTCATGCACGTACTGACCCTGGTCACGGAAAAGACAACCTGTTTTGTCAATCAACCTGAAAAACATGTCCATATATGCCGCAATAGGATCACGGAAGCCGGACTCTGTTGGCTGCCCCAACTCTGCAAGACATACTTCCAGCTGCACATTGTCAATATAAATATCTGTAGGCAAGTCTGTTATTGTTTGTTGTGAAGGAGGAAGGATTTCCAAGAACACTTTAGGGTCTTGGAAATCATAAGAATGGATCTGCTCATCGAGATACTGAATCTCGTCTTCAATTCTTTCAACAACTAATTCATAGACACTTGTTTTAACTTCAAAAGGAAACTTCGAAGATTTCAAACCTTGAAGGAAGCCACTGACAAATTTTTCATTGAGTTCAAAATCTGCTAACCAATGTCTATCATCGTTTACAGCTTCATGCAGGGCAGGGTTTGCCACATACCCTACCATTGCATGAGTGAATCAACAGGCACTGGAATGTCTGGATCGAGTTGGAGCCGCCAGGTGAATGATTCAGCCTGCATATGTATCTGACTGCTGTCCACCATCAGCATCAGATTTGTACCTTGATTGTATGTACCAGGACAAAACAATCAACAAGTTGAATGTTCTCCCCAGTATGGTCGCCAATATGTTAGCGCTTGGAATTCACCTAGGCTGAGATAGACAAACTCTCAAGGCTACATCAAACCATTTCACCTCGTAGCTAGCCCTACGAGGTATGAGAAGGCTCTCTCGGGTCAAAACTCGCTGGATTTTGTCAATAGGATGAGTTGACCAATTAGGAACAAGGATTTTAGGCTAGTAAACTGATATAGGAAGGTTTGCTTGGGGTTTTTAATTAAATGACAGGGCTTTTCTGGGCTGCATGGGCAAAATCACAGCTTGAAACAAAGAAATATAATGACTACACAGATTATTAACTGAGGCAAGGTAGGCAAGCAATTTAACACCAAATCTAGATTTTAATGGGATGGAAAGACTGGTGAGGAGCTAAGGAGGGCAGACAATAACTCTGAATCCTCCTTAAACAGATGAAAACATTGAATGTGAGCAAATTTATAGGAGGAGCATACAATACTATGAATTCCTACCTAATCACTTCATTTGCTCAATCAGATATGATAATGAGGTAAATGACACATAACAGTTCACATATGAGACAAAGGAAAACCTATGCTAAATCAACATACCACATGAATCTCAGCAAACAGAGCTGTGAAATTTCATTAACTTCTCTGCCACAAACTGTACAAGTAAGCTCTGCTATGCCCCAGCAGCTCCCAGCACTCAGCACTCAGAAAAAATCTCTCTTTTTCTCTTCACTCTCACCCTTTAGATGATTATCTTTTTACATTAAATAAACTATGAGAAGCGTTAATTGCTTGATAAAAACAAGGAGCAGTTACATCAATAATAATAAAAAATAGGAAAACGCTGCTCTAAAAGGAATAGCGTTGTATTTGTTTGTTGATGACCACTGAATTAGTAGGACGCGTAGCTAGATTTCCTGAACTGCAGCTTGAAAACCCCAAAATAGATCAACCAATTCGATTTCTGTGCTGGGATAGTTATCTGTATTTAAATTTGGCTTTTGACTTTTATTCTCTCCGAAGATGTCACGGCAAGTGTCTGCTGAAGGCGGTTTCCATGCTGCCACATATTTCCTTGAGATGAATCGAATGCCTCAGATATTGCAACGACTGCCACGTTACATTTACCTGTAATTCATATGCAAACGGTTGATTTTCCTTGTCTTCATTCTTGTAACCTCCTTTGACACCAAATGCATTAACCATGCGACCCCTTGCAGAGTTTAGACGTTTCATGAAGGCTCTAGTACGAGTTGACATATCTTCACTGAATTCCTGAATCTTTTTCCCCCTTATGTAATGCTTGTAGTGCTTTGAACATACAGTAACCATACCAACAAAGGTGTGACACATCTGTCTCTCTTTTCAAAACCTCTGGCTTTTCATGTTCAACATATTGAAGAATAAGACAGTCACAATCATGGTCCTTGACAACACCTTCGTAATTGATAATACAATGTTTACCACCAAATCTTTCCAACATCTTCAGCTCATTTGTCACATAATTGGTGGGTGTATTCTCAAGAGGACATTTTATTGCAAAACTTTTCCCGTCATGCTTCCTTCGAGCCTTGTACACAGTGCCATATCCACCTGAACCTTCTTCCTCCTCTACAGCAAACGACTCAAATACAGGAATTCGCTTAGGTTTCGAACCATTCATTTTAGAAGCTAGACCTGCACTATCAATTTCATCTTTGATATCAGCATGAGCCTTTCCAAACCTTTTGATCCTCTGTTTTGAAGTATTAATTTTGTCAACAATAGCACAAGCATTCCCAATATTAGGTTGGTCATCGACCTGACAAGTATCCACTTTCTTATCTGTTGATTCCACCTTCGATGTTGGAGAGCCATGTTTGCATCGTGCATCATCACACTTCTCGATATCCTGAAACGCTGAATTCTGCCGAGAATCAACACCAATACAAGAATCTGACATCTTAACTTGTATAGGAGATTTTCCTCTGGTTACCAGATTAATATCTGACGAAGAAATGCAGGCTTGCAAAGTGAGAGTATCTCCTGCTAATGTTACGTGATCATCTTTGAGCCCATTCTCTTCTGATTTAATTATTTGTGTACCATCCAGCTTTCCACTAGTCTGTACATATCTTCCTGTATGAGAACATGTCTCGAGATCCATCCTGCAGCTATTGGGATGAAGGATACATCCTTTCTCCATTAATCCCAATTGTTTGTTAGATAAATCTCCCTTCCTTCGCTTATATGCCAGGAAGGAATCATCTTTAACATTGCAATTCACCTCTTCATTTACAGGGAGTTGCATGGAGTTTGTTGAATTAAAAGAAATTTCTGTTTTGACAGCGTTAATTCCCATGTCAGTGTCAACTGCCCCTGCCTCAGACACGCCTATGTTATTTAAGTCATTTTTTTTTCTACCAAAATGCCCCTTGCCTTGAGGCAAGAATCAACTGAAAGACAATCTGGAGCTAACAGGAGAGAGGCAGCCGATTGATTAGGTACCTTTTGTTTTGGACTTGTTATTGAATTATCATCTCTCATAACAATCGATTCCAATGGTAATGACTTTGCTTCCTTTTTAATGTCTAGAGCAACACCATCCTCAGTGATAATGAAAAACATTCTCTACGCCGCAGAAATTGACCCATACAATCTGTTCAACATAGGTCTGCTGTGCACCATATCTATCACTTGTTTAAAAAAACTGGATGTAATAAGACCATTTCTGATGATTCCAAAAAGCAATTGCAATATCAGGAGGTGTCACTGAACAAAGAAATTGCATCCATTTCCTGTTGTTAAGTCAAGAACAACACAATTGATCCAGCCAAGATAAAGTAGATTCACATATTTCTGAAGTTGAATAGCTATAGCTAAATCAATTGGTGAATGAATTTTGGTAAAATCAATGTCCAAATGATTACAAGCCTGTGCAAATATGCATCAGGTCATGAAAGCATCACATCCTGCTTCATGCTTTGCACAAGAATCCCCATCATCAAGACACAATTCAATTGACAGAGACTTCAACTCGAGCATTACCTTATACCTTACAACATTGAGCATGTTGGTAGTAGATTTTTACTGTTCAAGGAAATACCCGGCTGATCAGTGGACGAGTTATCAACACCAATACTGCCAAATAATGACCGTCCTCGCATTTTGCAATCATGAGAGACATTGTTCAATCTGACTGTCATTTGTTCCCTTTTAAAGTCATCAGGCTTCAACCAGTGATTCATACTAAATTCCTTCAATGCATTACAAACACTAGAAGAAAGAAGAAAATGAATTGTTGGTAGCACTCCATGGACCTCCAGCTGATTCATTGCAAGCTCATATTGTAGAACACATCTGTCAACTGATATCTTAGCATCAAAAGCTT
Organism: Pinus taeda; assembly: GCA_000404065.3. Classification (NCBI taxonomy): domain Eukaryota; kingdom Viridiplantae; phylum Streptophyta; class Pinopsida; order Pinales; family Pinaceae; genus Pinus; species Pinus taeda. The sequence continues at coordinate 27,999 of APFE031073029.1, read as the reverse complement.
GTATGAAAGCGACATTAGATAATGTATTGGGAGTTTCGTGTTTCCCTTGAAGAGTAGAATTGCTCGTTCTTAAATTTTTGCGTTGAAACTCCTTCCCCAACTACTGAAACAAAATGCATTGATTTCATAGAAAAAACCTGTTCAATACCAATATTCGTGAGTTGCTTGATCGGGCCATCGAACATTATAACGCTTTTGAGATGCTTAGTCAAGCTATCGGCTTGCTGTTTGTCAGATAGAAGCTCCAAACTCGCTATGAAGTCTTTTCTGACCAGGTTCACCTTTCAATGATAGAAGAGCATTCATCACAACCTCATAACACTGTTCTGGAAATCGACCTCTGTCTTTCTGCCTTTGTTACAGCTACATTAAAGTCACATTGATCCACTCTATTGAGAATACATGTACAACCAACAAATGAATGTACTCTCTGAAATTTAAAGTTTTGCTACAAGAACGGTCATCCAGGAAGAAGAGCGCTCAGTTCTGTGTGAACAATGGGTTAGTCTCTCCTCAAAATGTACTCAGAAAACATAATACAAGCCAGTTGCTTTAATATCAGTTCCCACACTTTTAGTGATATACCGTGAGAAATACTTCAAAAGATAGGTCAAAATAATGTCCATTTTCCACTTGGGTTCTGTCAATGCCTGAAGAAATGGACCAATCAACTCCTTGTTGTAAGATAATTCATTTATGACAATTTCCAAAACAGGTGTTCGGGATCTCCAGTGAGACTTCTCCAAATAGCTTTTTTGCCTCCGATTGCTGATGATGTTGAATTGCGCTTGTGCAGGGATACGGGCTTGAAGTTTCTACTTCCTTTTGAAGTGCTGGAGCATAAATTACATAATTTAAAACAATACATTATGATTTCTTCTTCAAAACAGGGTTTTGAAGAAGAATCAATCTCTGAGATGAGACGGAGTCTAACAGAGTGGTCCACTTTATGTATTTATCTTCATAGCTTCTGACAGGGAAATATCGTTCCTTGATGGCATCTTAGAATGAATTCCAAGTGGGTGCAACTAAAAACAACAAGGGTTGACTCTCGTCCTTTTGTTTACAATAGGTTTCTCACCAGACCTTAATGCATGGGGCAGCTTTAAGAAGTGCAAAAGTAATTTTTTCCTAATTGGAAAAGTCATGAACTAGAAAATATCCTTGCAACAGATTTAACCATTTATTTATAGTGTCTGCATCTATCTGGCCTTCAAATATGGGGATATAGAAGTTAAATTGCACCTTAAAAGGAATGGTGTCTTCATAGTGGCTGTTGGATGAATATGCGTCGCTTGTGGGTAGGCATCAAAGGATCTAGGTAAAGTTATCCATCATCACATTCCTCTGTCACTCGAGGGCTTTCTCAATCAACATTTTGAAAGGATCTCCTGACCCCTCATCTTTCTTTTCTTCCACCATGGGAGGTCTTCGGGGTTTGCGAGGCTGACCTTGCAACAGTTCAACCAGATTGAGCCCTAACTCCTTATACTCTGACCTTGTTGTGGACATGCAAAGAAAAACAGAGAAAGAGCATACTGATATGATACCACTGATCCGAATTTAAATAGGAACACAAAAAATTACATATATAATCATAAATGCAGAGATGCAATAGAAAAACACTTCATTTCATTAATAGACAAATATTTAACTATGCTTATAAACAAAATGGAAATAAACTAGCCTGGGAAATGGTAGCTTATCTTTGAGAAGAGATGTGGTGGCTAAATGCCTTTGAACTGTGTTACAATGAGGCTTAAGGGCCTATTTATTATTGAGCAACAAGATAAAACCCTAAACAACCAAAACCCTAACCCCAGGAGATGTAACGCCCAGAGTTTATGGGCCTCGTTGGGTTTAGTTGGGCAACCAACTTCCCAGGGTCATAACTTGGTCATATTATCTCTCCTTGGTGCGTACGATACCTTGTTGGAAAGGTATCTCCAAGGAGTAATATAGGATTTGCAGTAGGGAGACTCATACTTCTAGGATGGGCATGCAATGAACCTCAAAAAACATCGTTTAGGGGGTCAAAACTGCTCCAGAAGTTTAGGACCAGAAAAACTGCTAAAACTAATAAATGTTGAAATAAACAAGGAAACAGATGAAACCGACTGGAGGTCTAGGTGGAATAGGCGGGTGGCCACCAATATTTACCTAGATCAAGAATCATTTGATTGCAATTAGAAGTATAATTCTTCCAAGGCTTTATAAGTGTGATTCAAATTTGCCAGTGTGATATTTTATTTTTGTACTTAAGATTAGTTTAATTTCTCTCAGTGAGAAGTAGATTTAATTGTGTTGTTGTGATATTTTATTTCTGCAATTTTAGATTAGTTTTCTTTTCTACAAACGTAAAGAGAATTTAGATTTGGTTTTGTTATTTACTTCTGCACTTTAATTTAGCTTAATTTCTGTCAGTGTGATATTTTCCTTTCTTGCAACAATTACAATGTATTAGATGAACCATGTGCATGAAAACATTTTAATTCAATTTGACAATTTACTCACATAATAAATAATCCTAGCACAACTTGTGCACATACACTTAATCAGTTTACAAGCATTGGTCAATAATTTATGCAGTAATTTAAAATCATTTAAATTACTAAACACAAACCATACACAGAGAAAATAGGGACATAAAACATCGTAGAGAATTACAGGAGTTACATGCAGAAAGAGGTTAATTTTGGTCCTATGCTCTGATACTATGTTAGGTCAGGTGACTTGTTATATCCCTATAATACGAGTGTATTCCCTTATTATTATTGTCATTGTAGCCCACTATTGTTATTATTGTGCCCATGTTATCCCTATATTATTATTATTGCGCCCCATAGAAGCCCACTATTGTTATTGTTGTGCCCCTACATTATTATTGTTATGTCGGCTATGATTATATTGTGACCCCTTAGACTCCTATATATAGAAAGGAGGCCTTGTCATTTGTATCATACAAGAATTGTTCATTTGTGTAATTTAATGGAGTTTACCCCTCAAAGAAGCTACTTTTGAAGTCGTTTATCTATCTCATTCTTCGATTTTGTGAGCTAGTTGCATAACAATTGGTATGAAAGATTTTGATTCTAGGGTTTCGTTGCTTCAAACAGGTCATCGTGGAATTTTCGCTATAATGCTTTTTCTACAAAGATTCAAAAGCTTAAGTTAAAACCCATTTGATCCGAAATTGTGATGAACCTCAGAACCAAATTTCAGATATTGTCTCACTATATTTTCGGAGATATGAAATGAGGAAGTTAGGGTTTTTGTAGGATCTTGAATTCAATCTCAAACAGATCACCTTGGGAAAATAATTATCTTTTTCTTTGAGAATTGGATTGAAATTTCATAAGAAGTTATAGAAATAGGACAGATTGTACTTTTCTATGTATCGTTTTTAGGCTCGAAGGTCGAAACAATGACACGTGGAACTTCGTACAAGTTAGATCTACTGAACTAGTCTATAATCGGGTCATTGTAGGAGATTTGACATAACTCCTTCTTGGAGAATCCAATCTAGATCAGACTTGTGGGGCTGGAAAGAGAACGCAAAAGGCTATCACAAGATGAAATTCTAGACCTTGGAGATCCAAAATTACAGATACACAGCAAATTCAATATCGAGCTCCTACAAAGAGAAAAAAGGTGTGTAGTCTTTTTTAAAAAAATCATAAGTTTTATTTGAAAAAATTTTGTGAAGTGATTCAAAGGGCATAGTGGAGCATATTTATAATTAATTGATGCCCTGAAGAAAGAAAATGGAAACACCTAGTAAGCAACCTGAAAGCTCTAGCATGACTCATGAAGAAGAGGAAGAAATGCAACATGATATATCAAAATTACGAGACTAAGTGCAACAAATTTCACTCTCACAAAACTAGCAAAAGCTAAGATGGATGGTTTCAAGAAAGGTGTGGAAGATAATATGAATGGTGTGGAAGCTAAGATGGATGGTATGGAAGCTAAGATGGATGGTTTAGAAGTAAACATTGAAGATTTGAAGAAAAACATGGAAGGTTTGAAAGGAGGTTTGGCAAAGTTGCTACAAGAAATGCTTCCTAATGGAAAAAGGTAGTAGAGGAAACTCATGACGAGAACAAAATAAATGTTAATCATGATTTCATAGAGTCTAACATTGGATTGAAGACCCACCATGTTCCAAAGATCGATATGAGGGATTTTGATGGCAAGGATCCCGTAACATGGATACTACAGATGGAGCAATATTTCAATCTCAATAATGTGTAAAACACACAAAAGGTACGAATTGCATCTTTACATTTGGAACCCAATCAGTTTGTATGGTATCAATGGCTTTGCTCTCATAAACAAATTATCACTAGGGCAATTTTTATGTGGAATTATTCAGGTTGGCAAGAAAAATTGAAAGCAAAATTATGCCAACAATGAAGCCTACCAATCACAACTATAAAGATGGAAGTGTTGTTGCCCCTAGCCTTTCGCAACCTACAAGGTTGACACCACAACAATTGAAAGAAAAAAGAGCAAAATGGATTTATTATAGTTGTGATAGAAAATATACTAAATGTCATACGTGTGCCAAGAATAAATTATTTTACATAGATTGTGAAGAGGAAGAAGAAAATGAAAAAGAAACGTCAAAAGAAGAGGATACACCAGGAACAAACCCTGTAGAAAGAAGAAATGAATCCGACCATATCTTGTAATGCATTGGCTAGAATTACCACTCCTCAAACTATCAAGATAGAAAGACATATCAAGAAGAAAAAGGTAATAGTGTTGATTGATTCAGGCAGTACCCATAATTTTATTAATTGTAATATAGCCAAGGAATTGAATTGATTCCTATATCCAACACCAGAGTGTCAAGTGATGGTTGTAAATGGAGGAACCATAAATTTCTTTGGAAAGTGCCATAATATAAAGCTATCAATGGGAGAATATGTATTGAATAGTCCAATGCTTTCCATTCTAATGGGTGGTGTTGATGTTGTACTAAGAGTCCAATGGCTACAATCTTTGGGTACAATAGCTTTTAATTTCAAGAACTTTTCTTGAATTTTTTTCAGAAGGAAAGGAAGTTGAATTAAGGAGCATCACAGGGAAACCGGGAAAGATAATCATCTCTAACTGGATGACAGAGCTTCTAAAGAAAGAACAATGTGGTGTAATTGCACAATTATGTTCGCTAGAGGTTCTCACATCGAAATTATCTATTTCTCCAAATCTCCAAAAAGTATTAGACAATCATTCGAAGGTATTTGAGACTCTGAAATTTCTCCCACCTATTTTTTATCATGATCATTCTATTCATTTGATTCTAGGAAGTGTTCCTCCAAACATTAGGCCTTACAGATATCCTTATGCCCAAAAGAGTGAAATTGAATGTATGGTTGCAGAAATGCTAGAGGCTGGTATAATTCAACCTAGTCAAATTTCTTTCCCTACTCTAGTAGTATTGGTGCACAAGAAGGATAGATCATGGCACATGTGCCCGGATTATAGGGAGCTCAACAAGCTCACTATTAAAGATAAATTTCACAATCCCGTCATTGATGAATTATTAGATGAATTGCATGGATCAATTTACTTCACCGACTTGGACCTTTGTTCATAATATCATCAAATCAGAATGAAGACTGAAGGCATTCTGAAAACAACGTTTATAACTCATGAGGGTCATTATGAATTTTAGGTCATGCCTTTTGGCCTTACTAATGCACCTTCTACATTTCAAGGTTTGACGAATTCCATTTTCAAACCCTTCCTTAGAAAAATTGTGTTAGTATTTTTTTATGATATACTAATCTACAACAAGTCTTGGAAGTATCATGTTCAACATGTTGATAGAGTTCTCAAAGTATTGGAGGAGAAACAATTAGATACAAAAACCTCCAAACGTATCTTTGGAGTACAAGACGTGGAATATTGGGGCATATTGTATCTCATGAAGGTGTTAAGGTAGACCCTAGCAAAATTAAAGCCATTAAGGAATGGAAAATCCCCACATCCATAAATCATCTGTGAGGATTTCTCGAGTTAACGGGGTAATAGCAGCACCTCTAACAACATTACTGAAGAAAGATGCATTTTCTTGGACTCCTGAAGCAATGAAAGTCATTGAACATTTAAAAGAGGCAATGTTCCAAGCGTCGGTCCTAACTACGCCAGACTTCAAAAAACCTTTATTGTGGAATGTGATGCCTCGGGAAATGGAATTGGTGTTGTTGTAATGCAAAAAAAAAGACCCATTGCTTTTGAAACCCTTCCAATCAAAGGAAAGTATTTACACGAAGATATTTATGGGAAGGAAATGTTGGCAATACTACATGCACTTAAGAAATGGTGACCTTACCTAATGGGAAGACACTTCAAGGTAAAAACGGATCATGATAGTCTTAAATACTTTTTAGAATAAAGATTATCTTCAGAAGAGAAACAAAAATGGGTCACAAAGATGTTTGGTTATGACTTTGAAATCATGAACAAAAAAGGGAAGTAAAATGTTGTTGCAGATGCACTCTCAAGAAAGGACGAGGATGTAGAAGCATTGTTTTTTGCCATTTCTATTATCCAACCAATTTGGATAAACGAAGCAAGGGATGAATGGAAGAATGATGAAGAAGTGTGGGAACTCATTCAAAAGTTGCAGCAAGATCCCAGTACATATGATACATTTAGTTGGAAAAATGATTCGTTATGGTACAAAGATCTCATATACCTCTGTAAGAATTCCCAACTCAAACAAAAGATTCTTCTAGAATTGCACACCTGTCCCTTAGGAGGGCATTCAGAATTTTAAAAAACTTACCACAGGGTTCAGAAGGAATTTTTTTGGGATGGCCTTAAATCTGATACTCAAAAGTTTGTGGCGGAATGTTTGGCTTGCCAACAAAATAAAGTTGAGACAATTAAGACTCCATGTCTATTACAACCTTTATCCATTCCAAGTCAACGTTGGGAGGAGGTTTCAATGGATTTTATCATAGTTTTACCCAAGTACGAAGGAAATTGATAGACTTACCAAGTATGCACACTTTTATGCATTATCTCATCCATTTAAAGCCAATACAATTTCTACTACATTTATGGAAGCAATTCAAAGTCTACATGGAAAACAAAGATTAGTGTAAGTGACAGAGATCCTATTTTCACTGGAAATTTTTGGACAATTTTTTTTTTTTTTTGTCTAGGTACTCAATTAGCTCATAGTTCATCTTATCATGCTCAATCTGATAGGAAAACTAAGATAGTGAAAATGTTTGGAAGGATATCTTCATTGCTTTGTATATGATAAACAAACACAATGGGTCAAATGGTTGCCTCCAGCTGAATGGTGGTATAACACTTCCTTCATACTGTAGCAAAAATGACCCCATTTATGGTACTTTATGGATATCATCCACCGTCCATTACATCGTATTTAAGAGAAAATTCTAAGTTTCAAGCAGTGGAAGATCACATTGAGCATCAACAAAAAGTTCTCCAACTCTTAAAGGATAACCTGACTTTGGCGCATAATAGAATGAAACAACATGCATATCAACATCTCAGTGTAAGAATTTTTTATTTAGGTGACTGGGTATTTCAACTACAACCATACAAACAAATGTCCCTAAAGCATGCTAAGGAGTATAATGAATCACCAAAGTATTATGGTCCTTACAAGGTGTTGCAAAAGATTGGTACTATGGCATACAAATTGGAACTTCCTGCATCTTCTATTGGGAGCGGGATTCCCCAAGAGTAGTTTTGGGGCTAAAATCCCATGTTTGAGCCAAATTTTGTAATAAAATTGTAAAGTCTCTGCATTTTGTGGTCACAGAGCGCAAAGGTGTCATGTGTCATAAAGGGTAGTCTGCCCTTAGTTTTGTAAAGTAAAGTTGGTTGTAAGAGATCTACCATGGTCTGCAGACCATGGGATTGTATAAAAAGAGCTAAGCTCTAAGTAGTTTGAGAGACATACAATGTAAGAGAGTCGTAGCTGTAAGGTAAGAAGTTTAAGTCTTGGGTTGTAGCGTAGGTAGAGGCTCTTCAACTGAGTGCGCAAAGGCCTAGGGTAGAAGTCCATAGCTGTGTGCGCAGGGCCGACAAAGTTTGTAAACACTTGGAAGATATTAATAAAGAAAGATATTCTACAACTTCTGTGTCGCCTCCTTCCTTCTCCTATTGTGTCATATTTGTAAATCCTTCAATCCTATCCCAAGTTGTTCTTAAGGGGGGATGTTAGGATATTCCGACACATAGGAAATAGTTAAGTTCAACTTGGTCTAGTATAGAGTTAGGTATAGAGTTAGGTAAAGTGTGTTTCTTTACCGTTGTACATTTTGTAACTTACAATCCGACGGTCACGATATCTAGTGATCCGACGGTTCATTCTCTCCTCGGTATTACCGACACTTGATCCGTGGCTTGACACCCGATTGGTCCATGAATTCTATTTAAAGCGCATGGAGGGTCATTTGTAGGTTAACCGTTCACGAGAGAAGATTATGTAAATTTTCATTCTTTTATTAATAAATTGCTTGAAGTGGCCATGTTGGCTCAGGCCGTGGACTGTTTCCCTCTTTGAGGGTTTTAACCACGTCAAAAATACTGATGTATTGATCTGTGATCTATTTGTGAGCGGTGTCCTTTCGTGTTCTTTCTGAGGAACTTACCTTGTAAATTCCTACAGATCGTGATCAATTTCATATACTATGTAGAATTTTAAGTTCTGCTTTTGAAGTCACATTAGTGAAGAGAGTTTGCAAAAATTATCCCTAACTTGTTTCTCAAATATGCAAATTGTTCTCTAGCAAGAGGCTTTTAAATATGTTTTTTATTTGTTCTTTTGTGGGTATGTACTCCAACTTCATCGTTTGGTGAGCGGCTTATTCTCTGGGAAAGTGGTACTTTATAGGTATATGTTTAGTCTTTGAGTGGAGCATAGGATTTTTGAAATGTTTATTTCACTTTTATTGTCGCATTTGATAGATATAGGTTCATTAAAATTAACCTTCATATCCTGTAGTGTATGTTTCATCCACAACACTTATGTACAACAAGATGCAAATGCTATATATTCTACTTATGTTGTAGATAGAGAAGCTAATGATTATTTATTGCTTAAACAAGCAGCCAAAGACTCTCATAGGTAGAATACATCACCACTTGTACTTTTCTATCATCAACACAACAAGCCCAATCCACATCTATGTATGTTATCAGTGTAAATTCCATCCCTTTTGGATACCATAGACCATAGCCTGTAGTTTGTTGGAAAATGTAACTATGTTCAGTCTTCAATCATGCACTTAAGTAATTAAGTAACTTACTAGTAAAAAATAATAAAGAAAAAAAATATTATTATTATTTTGACTTATTAAAGCATTGGTTTCATGCTTGGGTCACCATGTTTTAGGTAAAAGTCCCCATTGTGGACTTATAAGATTTATTCTGAGTCTATAGAATTATTTTTCATTTAAAAGACACTTCTTGGGATTTTGAATCATATAAAGAGGTTAAGTATTAAGTCAGATATGAATTATGTAACCTCCACACCATGTCAGCCTAAGGGAATATCAAGTGGAACTAAGGACACTACTCGACCCCACAAGAAGCCTATACAAGCAAGGTCATCGAATTCATTTGGAGCATCACTCTCTCATCAAGCTTGAATACTCTTGTAGCAGGGAAGAAGTGCAAAAATATCTTGTTGCTAGGAAGAAGTGAAAAAATATCTTATTGCTGGGAAGAAGTGTGAAGTTCTCTTGTAGGTAGGAAACCCTGTTGACGAGAAGCCAAAGTGAGTGTGAGTTTGGTGAAGTCTAACGAGATAAGGAAAATCAAAATTTTGGTGTTTCTCTCTGTCTATTCTATGCTCTAGATTGGGAGATCGAAGTCTTCCAAGTTTCAATATTGTCGGAAGCTCCGAGTTGTCATAAGTTGTTGAATAGTCAAAGTTGTTGGGAATCGGTCGAAATTATGGGAGATTGACTTGGTGTGGAGGGAATGTCTGGTCATGGTCTACTGTGAAGAGTATCAAATAATACTATTGAAAGGAATAATTATCTTCACTGGGTTTTCCCCTCAAGGGGGGTTTTGCCCTAGTGTGTGCCAACATCTTCATCTTATGTCTATTGTTTTATGTGATGCTGCTTTTGGTAATTTGTTAATAAACTAAAGAAAGAAGATATAAATAATCATAATAACAAGAAACATCAAAAGTAATTATCAATATCAATAAAATATTTACTACCTTAGTGATTTTCTAACATTCTATCAGAGCTTTTGTGAAGAAATAAGAAAAAGGCAGTCTCAACTTGATCCATTCATAGGTATTATCTCAGGGAAGGAGTCTATTATATTTGAGGAAGATGTCTAACTCGATCAAGGGTGATAAAAAACTTGAAGGAGTATATAACTTCATATCCTGGAAGAAGAGGATTTACCTAATCCTCAAGAAGAACAAGGTGTTGGATTTGGTAAAAGGAAATGTAAACAACATTCTAGAAGAAGCCATTGATGCCGACAAAGCAAAGTTTACAGATTTAGAATTGGTGGCTATGACTCTGATGATAGAAGGGATAAAAAACAACCTTGTCTCATTCATATCTAACATTGATTATGTTCAAGATATGTATGAAGCCTTTTTGAAGCCGTTCACTATTAAGAACATTGGTCAAGTAGCAAGTTTGAAGAATGAGTTGAGGAAAACAAAGATGACTAAAGAAGATATTGTGGCAACCTTATTTGTGAAGATAACTAGACTTAGAGATGATATCTTAGCCATTGATGAGATTTTTCTAGACAAAGAACTTGTGATCACTACTCTATTATGATCGTCAGCCTCTTGGAGTGGATTTGTTGCAGGTCTCAATAGTTCGAAGGTATCTACCACCTTTGAAGAATTATGGACCACATGTAGTCAAGAAGAATTATGGATCTTAATCATTGTCAATCCTAAAGGAGTATCAAAACCTTTTGCGACAAGTCATGCTTTATACTTTTGAAGTCCCGATGCAAGCTAGCTTGCATATAACCAGGATCTTCGAACACCATTTAGCACTCTTTCCATTTCATAAATATATGAAATATCATTACAGAAAGATGCATGTTTAGATACGCCAAAGTCTCCTATTAACACCCTTGCAAGAATAGCCACCAATCCCACTGTGCATGAGCAATGCGTTGAGCCCAGTTCAACCTAGATTGTAAATCAACAGTATTGCCACCATATTAACAGATAATGACATGTGGCACACTTAAAAACTTGTAGAAATTATGTCTGGCAGTGGTGATGATATTCGACCAGGGCCAAAACGCTGATTCAAAGAAGAAACTGAGCAAATCCAGCGATTTCGGCCAGCATTCACCAGACCCTGTGAAGCCTATATCTTAATTATAACTCAGACATGTGAAGCCTTATTCAGCCGTTCAACAAATTTCGCGCAAACCAAGTTAAACGGCACCGGATTTCAACCAACTCGATTGCCTGCAAATGCTTTACATTTCCTACGCGGTTTCAAACCCTGCTTCGTTCACATTCCAATATAAATTCGATGTCATTGACTTCATTGCGCCATTCAATTATTTGCAAAAACAAAATTGATCGATGTTCAAGTAATAATCTTATTAAATCCGGAAACATGCAGCAAATGGCCCCCAGAAAACCACTCTTATAAACAAAAAAATATCAATTATTTTCTGCAGAGGCTGCACGGATTCAATGAAGTAATGATATATAATGTAAATAGTTGTTTCGATACATATGTATTTTTCTGCGTCTTTTTCAAACTGTATATCCAGAGTGTGACCTGTTTGCATCCAACGTCGACGTAACATCTATGGTATCATCCATCCTGAAACACCCATAATTAGCCCATGTTTCTTATTGGAAATCTTCACTTTTAATCCCGAGCACAGATGAATAGTCCAAGGATTGTGTGCAGTGATGCGTACAAAGATTCTCAACAGTAAAGCCCATACACAAGTCAATTCATTCGATTGCCTTTAAATCCATAACCAGAATCAAATCAAATGCACACAATTCAACTTCTAATTTCAGAAATTAACAACCAATACATATAAACCCAATCAACATCTATGTAACCTGAAACAATGACTTACAACCTTTTGTTAGCCAGATCTTCAATGTTCATGGCCCTTACAATTTGCCAGAGGACTTACATCCTTGGCTGTTCAACCTACTCTCAACCACACTCTCTCACACTCTCTGATTTTCAATGCCTTTGAGGCTTCATAATTTATAAAACTTAGCATGATCTAAAAATCCTAAAATCACTCAACTAAAAGCTCTAACTTTACATGCAATGCATACATATGGAAAAAGCACCTTGAGGCTTTTTTTCCATCTTTTTCCCTGTTCTAAAGTAGAAAAGCTTCCTTATCACTTAATGATCCACATCCATTCCTTTATGCCTAAAAGCTCTCCTAGTTTTATTTATTTATTTTGAGAATACCTACTTAAAAGCCTAAATATTGAACTGACTTGGAATTTGGGAAACTAATTCCCCAAATGCATGACCTCCTATGTCTATTATTTACTATAATTTCCCTTTGGGCTGAATTCTCCCGCATCAGACTCCCAAGGTAGAAAAAATTCATGATCTCCTGATCATGTGTTCAGATCTATGTTTGCCTGGATCCCATATCTTGTGTTGCAAATTTCCATTTGTCGCTGCTTTTGTATGTTGTTCTTCTCCAGGTCTCCACACTTTAAGTTGCCTTGCTCCACTAGCTGCACTCTCGCAATCTTCTATTGTCTTCCTTTTTCTGTTCCTCCTTTGTTTCACTGCTGCTGGTCTCTTCTGGGATTCCTTCATCATCATCTGCCTCATCAGTTCAATTTCTTTGTCTAACAGACTTTCTCCAGCATCTTCAATAAGACCTGTACTCACAAAACAATTGTTAGAATAAAAAATATAAGGCATCGGTGCCTCTTCTGCTGCTATCAATGTTGTCTCAGCTGCCACCATAAATGTTTCCCCACATGTTGCTCTAGCTGTCACTATGGATGTTGCTGCCGCTGTCGCCATAGATGTTGCTACCTCCCAAACTTCCTGTCCCTCTGCAACATGCCTTGGCTCATCACCTGCAATTTTATATGCAACTTTTTTCTCTGGTTCAGATGTCTCCAACAAATATTTCAGCACATAAGTCCTCTGTCTCTCCAACTCTCTTCTCTGGAGATCTAGTTTTCTATCCAATTCAACAACTTCATTAGGAGTAGAACTTGGAAACTTCACACAATTTTCTATACCTTCAACAACTTTTGAGCAATCATCAGCTGGTCCAACATTCTGATTAGACTCCTTCTTTTGCACCTCCTTCGGAGAACTTGTTATCTCATCATCGATCTGAACAGCTTTCAGATTCAACTCTTCTTGGACAAACTCCAAAGCTTTCTCATCTCCCTGTTCTGTACCTGCAAACATACGCAACTCATTAGTTTTTAAATCACAAGGCCTTTTAGTCTTGACTGCTTCCTTCAGCACTCTTGTTAACTGCATGCTTATCTGTAAATCTTTTTTCTGCTGTAGCCTCTGCCACTTCACTCTCTTCCTCAGCAGTAAACCATGTCTATGGTCTTTCACATTTTCCTGCAACAACTTCATCAATAGTTCAAGATGAACTGCTATCTCAGCTTTCTCTTTCTCATACTCTTCCTGAGTCAACTGTTGTCTTATGCCATTCACCTTGGCATATTTCTCCTTCTTTCTTCTTTGGCCTCTTTCTGAACCTCTATTCTCTCCTTTATGACTTCCAGTAGTCATCTCCTTCACCATGAGTTCCTCACCTATGAGTTGCATGAAGCCTCTACCACAGCAAACTCTCTTGCTGCCACTTACCTCACCAATCCTTCCCTCCGGATCTGGTATTTTGGTAATCATTGGTCCTCTGCTGGAACCTTTCGAGCATCCTCTACTGCTCCTCTAGGATTCTCTCATATGAAACTTTATTCAACCTATGTTGAATCTTTAAGTTCTGCCACCCTTGCTGGACTCTTTTATCACTGCACTCTCTGCTACAATATTCGTCAGTTCCAAAATCACATGCAATTAACTTAATAAAAAAAAATTGAATCTTCAAACAGAGCTATTCCTGCTCTGATACCACTAATGACAGACTGGATGCTAGCTCTAATGAAAGTCTCCCTAATTTGATTGAAATATCTTCTATATCTGCCTCTCTCCCCCTTGTCAGGTCTCCGAAATCATCTGTCATTAGATTAACAATTTTATTCTTTTAAAAAATCACAATCCTTTTCAATTCAGATTGGGATCAAGTCCTTTGCTGCACAGATATGGATGAACCTGCCCTACTACCACGCACACAATGCATATATATATAGACCCACAGAAGTTATAAATCCAACCTCATAATCTAACTAGTAATATATGACCCATGGCAATATATGATATGCGCACATACATTTATAATAAAAAAACTCATAATGTAATTGCGGCTGTGGGATTGATGTCCATATAGGAGATGCGTACAGCAATTAACTGGCGATAAGATATGCGCCCACCAATAAAATGGAAAACTCATAAACAAATCCCTGCTATATAATCTATGCAATACATTAGATGTGCGTACAATAGTTTTATAAAACACAAGATTTCTCCATGCAATATATAATATGTGCCCAGCAATTTAAATACACACAAGAATTCTCCATGAACCAGCCCAACAGTTTATACACCCAGGTCATAAATTGATAAAGAATTCACGGGACTGCTATCAAATCGATTCAAATCAATTATTTAAGAATTCCACTGTCCATACAAACCAGGCACAGCGTTTTATATTTAATTTAACTTTGTGTTCTACAATTATACACACAATTATATAGCCAATCGAATACGCCCAGCACCATTACTCGATTTACCGATCAAATCGCTACTTATACATTGTAAAATTGTTCTTCAATACCGATCCATTAAAGTCACGTCCCGAGCTTCACGTTTAATGAGCGATATTTCGATGAACACCAGATCAATTCTCCAGCTTTCAAATCCTGAATTGCGTCATTGGCTGAGCTCCATGAAAACACCAGGGGAATATAAAACCTTAAAGATGCACTGTGCTTCATGAAAATACAGGGGAAAACAAATAATTGATTCCACGCATGGCTAAAATAAATACACAACGCAAATACAACCTTCCACATCATCGGGCAGATCAGATCGACCAGAAAATTGAATGATTCTCAGACCATCAGTTATTTCAATTACCACTTTCAATATAACATTTCATTCCTTACATGAGAGAGAGAATTCATTTCAAAACCACTGGCCTCGCCTCCTCTTCTTCTAGAAAAACTCCCTCTTCCTCGTGCATCACCTCCTGTGGGTGCATGCTGGGTTGAGCTACTGCTAGCTCCTTCCGCAGGTCTTGTAGATCTTCCACTACCACCTTGACTTTCTTTTCCTCTGAAAGTCCCTCTCCCTCTGGAAGACTGCTTCCTCATGAGTTTTTCCTCAGCTTTCAGTGCTATATGATAAGCTTCCTCTACTGTTTTAGGAGACAGTAAACTTATCTCATCCTGAATGTCCATCCTGAGGCCATTCATATATCTAGCTACCTTATCATCCGTATCTTGGGCTTCTCCAGCTCTTATGCTCACCTTATAGAACTCTTCTGTATATTCCTTCACTGTTAAAGCTCTCTGCCTAAGATTTTGCATTTGTCTAAACAATGTTTGCTGGTAATTACTGGGAAAAAACTTACCTTTTAACTTTGCTACCATTCGGCTCCAATTCTTGATTGGCTGCTTACCCAGTCTCCTCCTTTCCGCCTGCACACCATCCCACCAGAGTGCTACATGGCCTTTTAATTTGCTGACAGCAACTTTACCTTCTTCTCATCTTCCATTTGTTCATAATCGAAGAACTTCTCCATGCTATTAATCCAGTCGATTAGTTCTTCTAGATTCAGTCCTCCTTGGTAGATCGATACTAATTGGTTCCATGGCCTGGCTGTGGATTTCAACACTGACTGAAAGAACCTCATCTCAGGAGTAACCTCTACAGCTTCCTCCTCTGTAGCTTCAACTTCAGGCTCACTCACATCTCCATCATCTATGTTCCTGTCTGAGGTTAACACATCCAATCTAGCTCGCAGCTCTTATATGCTTTCCATTATTTCAGCGTTTGCAACAGGCCATCCTCTTCCACCACATCCTCGTCCTCTTCCAACTCTGAAAGCCATCCTTCTCCTGCTCCTGAGATTCAATTCTATGTCAGTTGCTAGCTCCAATACCACCTGATGCAAGCCAACCTACATATAACCAGGATCTTCGAACACCATTTAGCACTCTTTCCATTTCATAAATATATGCAAGATCATTACAGAAAGATGCATGTTTAGATACGCCAAAGTCTCTTATTAACACCCTTGCAAGAATAGCCACCAATCCCACTGTGCATGAGCAATGCATTGAACCCAATTCAATCCAGATTGTAAATCAACACTATTGCCACCATATTAACAGATAATGACACGTGGCACACTTAAAAACTTGTAGAAATTATGTCTGGCAGTGGCGATGATATTCGACCAGGGCCAAAACCCTAATTGAAAGAAGAAAACTGAGCAAATCTAGCGATTTCGGCCAGCATTCACCAGACCCTGTAAAGCCTATATCTTAATTATAACTCAGACATGTGAAGCCTTATTCAGTCGTTCAACAAATTTTGTGCAAACCACGTTAAACGGCACTGGATTTCAACCAACTCGATTGTCTGCAAATGCTTTACATTTCCTACGCGGTTTCAAACCCTGCTTCATTCACATTCCAATAGAAATTCGATGTCATTGACATCATTGCGCCATTCAATTATTTGCAAAAACAGAACTGATCGATGTTCAAGTAATAATCTTATTAAATCCGGAAACATGCAGCAAATGGCCCCCAGAAAACCACTCTTATAAACAAAAAATTATCAATTATTTTCTGCAGAGGCTACACGGATTCAATGAAGTAATGATATATAATGCAAATAGTTGTTTCTATACATATGTATTGTTCTGCGTCTTTGTCAAACTGTATATCCAGAGTGTGACCTGTTTGCATCCAACGTCGACATAACATTGATGGTGTCATCCATCCTAAAACACCCATAATTATCCAATGTTTCTTATTGGAAATCTTCACTTTTAATCCCAAGCACAGACGAATAGTCCAAGGATTGCGTGCAGTGATGCGTACAAAGATTCTCAATAGTAAAGCCCATACACAAGTCAATTCATTTGATTTCCTTTAAATCCATAAACAGAATCAAATCAAATGCACACAATTCAACTTCTAATTTCAGAAATTAACAACCAATACATATAAACCCAATCAACATCTATGTAACCTGAAACAATGACTTACAACCTTTTGTTGGCCAGATCTTCAACATTCATGGCCCTTAGAATTTTCTAGAGGACTTACAACCTTGGTTGTTCAACCTATTCTCAACCACACTCTCTCACACTCTCTGATTTTCAATGCCTTTGAGGCTTCGTAATTTATAAAACTTAGCATGATCTAAAAATCCTAAAATCACTCAACTAAAAGCTCTAACTTTACATGCAATGCATACATATGGCAAAAGCATCTTGAGGCTTTTTTTCCATCTTTTTCCCTATTCTAAAATAGAAAAGCTTCCTTACCACTTAATGATCCACATCCATTCCTTTTATGCCTAAATGCTCTCCTAGTTTTATTTATTTATTTTGAGAATATCTACTCAAAAGCCTAAATATTGAACTGACTTGGAATTTGGGAAACTAATTCCCCAAATGCATGACCCCCTATGTCTATTATTTACTATAATTTCCCTTTGGGCTGAAGTCTCCCGCATCAAGTTCTCCCTTTTGATTATACTTAATTCTGTAAACCCATTTGCATCCTATGGGTTTAGCATTTGCTGGACAATCAACAAGTTTCAAGTGTTGTTATCAATTACTGCCTGATATTCTTCAACCATAGCTTGTTGCCATTCTTTATGTTTTATTTCTTCTTTTTACGTGGAAGGTTCAGTAAAATCATTTTCTATTAAGGAAAATTGCCTTCACTTCTATGTGCCCTTCTGGTGCCTATTTTATTCTGCTCATCAGGCTTTGCATCTTTCAAAAGTTGAACTACCCATTTTGGTAGTTGGTGCTCACTTGTTTGTGCTTCTGTAAAGTCTCCATCGTTGTAAAGAGGATTAATATAAATTAATGTTCGTCGTTTGGGTGAAGAGTGTGGAGAATCACTGTCAGAAGAACTACTACCGCTTGGAGATGCGGATGAACTGCTAGAACACCCAGATGATGTTATTGATGTAGATGGACTGGATGACTCATCTTCAGAGGAAGGAAAATCAAGTTCATACCAATTTGGTGAAGTTGGTTGACTTTTCATTTTTCCATTTCTTTTACGTCCCTTAGTTTCTAACTTTTGAAGAAGATTTTCAATTTCTTCAGCACTCTTACTCTTCATTTCATAAAAAATGACATCCCTGCTCACAATGAATTTTCCATTGGTCAAAAGACAATACCCTTTCTTCTCATCAGAATAGCCAATCATTATGCATTTTAAACTTCTTGAGTCAAGCTTAGTTCATTTTTCCTTCGGAACTAAGGCATAACACACTGACCCAAAAACTCTAAGATGTTTAACTCGAGGTTTGAAACCAAACCAAGCTTCATAAGGTGTGATTCCATCTAAAGAAGTAGTTGGAGATCTGTTTCTCAAGTAGACAGCTATATGAATTTCTTCCGCCCAATATGTTGGACTTAACCTCTTGAAAGTTAACATGGATCTTGCCATTCCTAACAAAGTGTGATTCATTCTTTCGACTACTCCATTTTGATGTGGAGTGTAAACATTAGTAAGATGTCGTCTTATGCCATTTTCACTGCAATAAGTTTTGAATTCATTTGAAGTGAATTCTCCCCCATTATCTGTCCTGAGAGTACCTATCTTTTCTTTGACTTCATTTTCAACAAGTTGGCGAAAAATTTTAAACTTATCAAATGCTTCTGACTTGTTCTTCAAAAAGTAAACCCAAGTCATTTTGCTGAAATCGTCAATGAATAGTAAGAAATATTTGCATCCACCAGAGGAAGTTTTTAATGGTCCACAAACATCACTGTGAGCTATTTGTAGCCATCTATTTGCAGGCCATGAACGTGTTGGAAAACTTTCTTGATTTTGTTTGCCATAAATGCAAGCTTCACATTTTGCATTTTCCCTTTTGAAAGTGGGAATTCCTTTAACCATTCCTTGTTTCTGCAATTGAGAAAGACTCTCAAAATTCAAATGTCCATATCTTACATGCCATAGATTTATAGGTGAAATACATGTAGTCACTACCCCTGCAAAATCAGAATGCCTTGGAATAATTGTCCCTTTCATCCATAACAATTTTCCATGTTCATAACCTGTCATGATTGTTTTTAAGTTCTGTTTGACTGAATTAATCTTGACTAAACCATCTTCCATAATCACCTAATGTCCTTCTTGTCGAATCGTGACTAAATAGAGAAAAAATTTCTTAAAACTAGGTACATACCATACATTGGAAATCATTGTTTCTCCAATGCCAAGGAGAAAAACGTTTACTACTCCTTTTCCATAAGGAGTATGTTTTGTATCATCAGCAAGAAAAATGGAATTAAGTTGGAAATCTTGAAAATTCTAGAAAAAATCACATCAACAAGTCATGTGCTGAGTACCCGAATCTAAGATCTAGGCATCTTCATAGTCACTTCTAAGATGGGATGAAAGTTGTGATGCTGGCGAGGAAGTAAAAACATATTCTGAGTTATCTTCATCTTGATCATTGGCAAATTGCGCTGAATGCTGCTAAAATTTGGGAATTTTATTAAGTGAAGTTCGACAATCTTCAACATAATGGCCAACTTTGTTACATCTTCGACACACAATTTGACTTAAGTCTCTTCCTCTTTCTGAAGATTTTCCTCTGCCTCTGCTTTGACTTCTATGTTGAAATTGTCCTCTACCTTGATTATTGTTTCCTTTTCCTTGAAAATTGCCTCTTCCTTGGTTGTTTCCTCTACCTTGAAAATTATTTCTTCCTCCTCCGTTAAAATTGTTTCCTCTTCTTTGGGTTCGACCTCGATTATGTGCTCCCTGATTCTGATTCCCTTTGCCTCTACCTCGAGAACTGTCTACTCATGACTTACTAGTGCTGGCCTCTGTGAGAAAAACATCTTCACCAACTTTCTTCTTCTTCCCAAAAGTTTTATCATGTTGAGTCAACATTTCACAGAGTTCATCAAACTTTAGTTTCTATAATTTCCCAGTTACTTGTAGAGTCTCCAAAAATGCGTGTAGGAAGAAGGAATTCCAACAATTACAATTGTGACCATAAAGCTATCATCAATTGCGGAAAAATCAGCATTAATAATTTCTTGCCTAATATTCTTAAGTCTTGAGATATATTCAAGAACATCACTGCCTACAGTTAATTTTTGTTGCAACAATTTTAATTGTAGATCAGCTTTCTTTGATTCAGGTTGAGTATCAAAGAGGTCTTTAAAAGTTTTCAAGGCAGACCATGCATCTGTATCATTTTCTATATGGACATACATTTCATCATTCACAGACGATTTAATAAGAGCTAAGGCTTTAGCATTCTTGATTTCCCATTTTGCTAGTGCAACTGCATCTGTGGGTTTATTCGGCTTAACATCTCCATCACATATACCCTTCCATAATTCATTGTAAATGAGAATGCTTTCGATGAGACGATGCCATGTTTTATAAGATTTTGTGCCTTCAAGTTTGTCGGAATCAAAAAACAAATTAATCAACCTAGACATTGTAGCATTGAAGCATCGCACCAAGAATCAGAACAGAAATGACAAGATAGTCAACACAACACACCACACAAAAAAGAGATCTATCGGGGCTTGGCCTTGACCCTCGAATAGTCATCAAAACAGGAGAAAATTGACTGAGCTTTGCACTTGGATCTAGTCAATTTCTCAAATTTTTACAAGGCAACTTTCAAAATTTTTACTTTTACAATGGTGCTTTTGCACAATCTGGTAAAAAAAGGTTACCCCCTCTCAAAGTAAAACTATTTTGAGTTACAATGTGATGATCCCAAAAAAAAATAACTTCTTGAAAAACAAAAAAATTACCCAACACACCTTATTTCGATGGAGCCCCCAACAACTCCCAAAGATAAGTATCTCATGTCTTTTCAGTATTACGTTGTTTTCGAAAATCATACCACATGAATTGGCTCAAAAATGTTGAAGAAAATGGGGTATGATGGTCTTCATCCCTAAAAATTCCATTGAATTACAATTTATGCAATGAGGATCCTTCCTTGTGTCTGTAATGTCTTTTGGGCATAACGCTCTAATGGAAATAGTGAAACATCGAAACAAAGGGGAGGCATAAACTAATGACCGAACTCTACACAATTTACCACACGTACTAAGTAAGGAAATCACCAGTAGATCTTAGGAGAGGAATGCAATGATGAAATCCGAAAGAATCACATATTTGATGCCTAAGGGATATCTTGTATTAAATTCCCTTATTTATTAAGATGTCCTTCAGCCAAAACAAGTGAATTAAAAGTCCAAAGCAACTATATCTTCAATCGTGCAGAGTATAAATTTGATGGGCACTCCTACTCGTCAAGTAAATATAAATTTGATGGGCACTCAAACCTATCAAGTAAATATTTTATGACGTGTCTATTTTTAAATGTGCACTTTCTCCTACACATACACTTCTCTCTCTCTCTCTCTCTCTCTCTCTCTCTCTCTCTCACACATACACACACATATCTGCTCCCAAATAGATATGGGTAAATTTTTATTTCACCCAAATTTACAGTTTTAATTTTTTTATTAAATTTACTTCAAGATATTTTTGATTTGGGAGCTCTAGAAGGGGGAATTTGAAACCTCAAGAGTTCAACTTGGGAGGACTACACCATTATGAGGGCTATGAGACAACTAGATGGAGTTCATTCTAAAAGATTTCAAAATGATTGAATATGTTGACGAATACTTTACAAGACAAAGATCAAGACAAGTAGTCATCAATGAGGGAGGGTGTTGGAGATATTAAATCCTACCTTTCTTGTGCTTAATATTTGATATCAGTCATCATATGTATTGGTTATTGTAATCTCTATGTGAATGGTTTATTTGTTTTATGTAAGAGATTGTTAGTTAGTTTGATTTAAGAGGTTTTTCCAACTCATGTAAATATGTACTATTGTGGTGATGAAAATAAATGTAGAATAGTTTTTTTGTGCAATAATTTCTACTCTCCACAATTTTATCTAAATTCATCATTTTTTTATAAGTTTATATAAAGTTCTAAGAGTAGATAATTTTTTTTAAATAGTGAGAGTACTTATCATAAATTAGTTATGTATTAGTATTAAGGACAATAATTATTAATTATTATCTTAACATATAAAAAATAGATAGTTTATTCGTGGTTGTCAAATTCATTTTCAACACATAGTTTGATATAGTTTGTTTTAAGCTTTTCCAAAGTTGCAATAGTATATTTTTAAAAATAGGGGGAATAGTTATCATTCAAAGCTCCATTAATAATACAGATAAATACTATTGGTTATTATCCGTGAATGTAAACTAATTCATCATAGTTATTCAAAGAATTGAAGTTAAAGATTTCATAAAAAATTGGAATTTTCATGTATGTTTACATAGATAGAACTTGTTCAAAAAATATTTTTAATTTTCGATATAGAATTAAGATTAAGATATTTTTAATCAAATCATTTTTTATTTTTATTTATTATACAGTCAAAAGAATGATGATAGATAGAATTTATTGCTAAAACAAAGATTATTTTTTATTTTGGATATAAAATTAAGATTAAGATATGATTAAAAAAATATGACTTTGTTGACTTGGTTAATATTATTTATATTAATATAAATTTTTTGGTTTTGGAAAAAGATTTAAAACTATTTTTAATTACAAAGAAATCACATTCTTCACACATAAAAAAATATGTGAGTTATCTAAGAGTCAAAAGTATTTGTTAATAACAAATACATTTACATATAAGAGTGACAGTTTGCTCATTACAAACTATGAAAAAAATACATTAAATATATTTAATTAGGTTAATGACTGTGAGTGAGGAAGAATTTAACTTATTGTTAAAATCTAATTTCTGTTATTTTGATAGTCGAAAAAAAGATTAAATAGACGAGGCGAGGGGAGAAGATTGTTTGTTGATTGTAATGCAACTGATTGTTCATACTTTTCCTTCCAATCCCTTCAGAGCAGCACAACACAGCATAATTCAGGATGGGCAGTTACGTTTCTTGCACTTCCAAGACTGTACCTTCCAGCATTGTGAAAGTCATCCATTGGAATGGCAGCGTTCAATACCTTCCTAAAGGCGACAAAGCTAATGCTGGACAATCCTCAGCACTTTGTATGCCACGCCAATGGCTCGCATATCAAGTGGAGGATTAATCCTCTCACGGTAGATGAAGAACTAGAATTGGGGCATCTCTATTTTCTTGTGCCCATGCCCAAGCTGCATTCCCTACTCTCTGAGACAGACATGGCCACCCTGGGATTGAAGGCCAATTCTGCCATGAAAGCTAAAGCTAAAGCTAAAAACAAAAGAAGCTCCAGAGCCAACGGCAAAGGCAGAGTACTCCCTTTCTGTGGTGACCTCATGCGTCCAAAGCCAAAAACAGAAATGAAGACTGATGCATTATTGTTATTGGAGGAGGAGAAACAAATTAACGGAGCGTAGGAGGAGGAGGAGCTGCTAGAGCTGAATTTGGAAAACGAATAAAATCCATGGGTGTTAAGGGCGCTTGCGCAGCTAAGATTGAACCCAAGCAAACGCTAGAAGCCAAACTTGGAGACAGTTGAGGAGTTCCGGCCAAATCTTTAGAATCTATTGCAGTGGAATGTGGACCTACATGAGAATTACTGAGTTGCACATTGAATTTGAATTTGAATCTAAATCTTTTCTTTCTTCGACAATATTGCCAATCTCTGATATTGCAAGCCCCCTATCCTCTTTTATCCCTTCTCGCTTAGCCTCCGATATAAAACATTGTCAATATTGCAATAGTCACAAAGCTTCAGTGCTCTGATATCCCCAAACCTATGATCTCCGATAAACATCCTCCAATTCATATCCTAACTCTTATATAGGGACTCTCCAATTGCCTGCCATCCTTTCACATCTCTGATACCAAAACTTCGATACAGGATCTTCGATATCTCTTCTCGCCTACATTTTTAGCCATTACACTCTAAAAGCCTATAGGAGGATAAGAATATTGCATGTTTCAATGATACAACCATAATATTTCACTGATAAAATCCTCGAATATGCTGACGTGTACCAAAGCCCATGTGAGTCCACGTTTTACCAATTAATGGAAAAATGTAACGAATTTATGACTTCGAAGTTATTAATGGTTTCATTATTGTGAAACGATATCATAGGAATTTTCTCATAAAAGACATAGATTCATATGAAATTGGCTATTCTCTCTAAGTTAGAAAGTTTCTGTTTATCCTTTTATTTCTCTTAGCAGGTCAGTCCAAATAAGAAAAATTCAACAAAAATGAAAATCTTCAGTGCTAGAGACATTTCAAACAATATCATAGAATCAATTAGTGAAAGCCTATTACAGGCTAACCTGATATTGGATTGCCTTAAAGATACTTTACATGATGTAAAATTGTTGACTAGAGCATGGAAAGAATCATCGAAAAAGAAGGCTGAGAGGATCAAAACTCTGTTTAAAGTTGACTTGGAATGTTGTTGGAATTTCTTAGTTAAACTGCATAGTCAGTGGGTGATGCTGAGGTGTCTCTCCAACACAAGCACTCATTTGCTTCCAACACTCAACAATGCACTATTCACTACACAAATTCACATTCAACCTCATCATCCACCTGAATTAAAGTGTCCATTATTTCATATTAGTTGGCACTACCGACTAGTATTTGTAAGAATAATAACATAGTGAAAAGAAAAGTGGTGTCACAGAGGCCATAATGCCTCGTTATGGTTAACCAAGGCTTGTAACACTCTGCAAAAGGATGAAAACGAATATAAAGATTTGTTTCAACCATAGTCTTGAATATGTTTGTCACTAAAAGAAACAAGGAAGGGATCATATATATTATTTTTAAGGATAGGTGCACCGTAATTATATCAGAAAATAATTTGTGTGACCAACGCACTTGTTTGTCTGATAACGTGGATTTGATAACATGAGGAGGATTCAAATTTTATAATGAAACCAGTATAGATCTATTTTATTCAGAGATTTAAAGTGAGTTGAGAGGGATTGAATTTCTTCATGTGTAAATTTATTTTAGAGTGCGAAAAGCAACGTGTAATTGTTTATTGTTTATTGTTTAAGTTGTATTTTTTAATTTTAGATAAATTACATAACATATGCATTTTAACCACAGATTTAACATGAGTTGAGAGGGATCAAATTTCTTCATTTGTAACCTTATTTTAGAGTGAAAAAAAGTAATATGTAATTATTTATTGTTTAAATTGTATTTTTGAATGTTATAGAGATTACGTAACATGTCCATTGATATTTATCAACCCACATTAAACTGGTTTTTTGTTATTAATATACTTTTATGTATATGTCAATATTAATTCATATTAAAATGCTTTATTCATAACTCACATTGGATATTTTATTCTATACAACCTTCAAATATTTTCTTTTAACATTTTTGTTTCATATATATTTATATATATATATATTTATATATATATAATATGAAGTTGATATCAGTTTTTAAATTATTTTTGAAAGTATATGGTTTTAACATCTTACTCCTATTTTTTTTATTTTTATTATAACTGACAATTTCTTTTTATTTAGAGAATACTTTAGTTTTATTTTAAGAAGGAACTTACACATCACCTTCACATTGGGTTGTAGAATGAGCCTCTCGGCTCAAAGCTATATGCCAAGTTGATATCACATGTTAAAATATTTTTGAAAAGCATAAAGTTCAAATATATTACTCACATATATTTATTTTTTTTATTATAGCCAACATTGTTTTTTATTTAGAGAATATTTTATTTTTATTTTAAGACAAATAAACATACTTACACATCACTTTCACACTGAGCTATAGAATGAGCCTCTTGGCTCAACAAGAGAAGGGTTATGTGTTAAATTTGTTAGCATGGAGGCATAGAGTAAGTGCTATACTTCGAATGAAAAAGTGAAGAACAATGTTAAGGCTATTTGTCATTAAAATTGTTTCTCGTAATGGGACAGAGGGGCAAGGCAAACTAGATATGGGAAAACTCTCTTTCAAGAGTCAAATATTAACAAAAATGGTGCTCCTTGGTGGAGATAAAAAGCATATTAGTTTACTAGCAATCAAAACTCGAGATTTCTACATATGCTTTGTTAAAACATATGGGACACGGTGTATAATATTTGTAAAATTATTAGAGCACATATATAGATCTAGCTGAAGAATAACGACACAAACTTGCAAGAATTGAAAAGAAAATTAGAAGTCAGAATGAATTCAATTACACAATATTGGTTTGAGAATCAATACATAAATCAACTAAGTTAAGCTTAGTTGTAAATGGAATAACTAATTATAATTAAGCTAACTAAAGCTAAGTGTGCTTTATGTTCTATTAATGTGTACATGTGCCACATGCAAGCACTAGAGTTAACTAACTAAAGACAAGTGCACACCATATGTAAGCACTCGTGTTAAATAACTAAATCTAAGTGCACATCACATGTAATCACTCAAGTTAACTAACTAAAGGCAAGTGCAAATCACAAGTAAGAAATAGAGTTGAACTAAAGCTAATTAAGGCTAACTAGGTGCATGTACACCAACATCCCCCCTCTCAGGTGAGTGTAATGCAAAAAGAATGGGTCCCAACAACAAGGCCATTTTAGGTACCCATGTAATATGCATGACAAAGAGGAAAAAGGGAAAACCTAGTGGGAAGAAAATCCTCCTCAAAATATAATGCAAAAATTTGAGAAAAGACAACTTCTAAGAAATTATATCTGTTAGGATATTCCGACACATAGGAAATAGTTAAGTATAACTTGGTCTAGTATAGAGTTAGGTAAAGTGTGTTTCTTTACTATGTACTTTTGTAACTTACAATCCGACAGTCACGATATGTAGTGATCTGACGGTTTATTCTCTCCTCGGTATTACCGACACTTGATCCGTGGCTTGACACCTGATTGGTCCATGATTTCTATTTAAAGCGCATGGAGGGTCATTTGTAGGTTAACTGTTCATGAGAGAAGCTTATGTAAATTTTCATTCTTTATTAATAAATTGCCTGTAGTAGCCACGTTGGCGCAGGCCGTGGACTGTTTCCCTCTCTGAGGGTTTTAACCACGTCAAAATACTGGTGTATTGATCTGTGATCTGTTTGTGAGCGGTGTCCTTTTGGTGTTCTATATGAGGAACTTACCCTGTAAATTCCTACATGGTATCAGAGCTATTTGAGGGCCACGTCCGTTGGTGATCCAAATCTGAAGCCGGTAGAACTGCATGCGGCTGTCGTTTCCTAGATCTACTGTTTCTGACTACTTTCGAGCCGAGAGGACTGCTCTGTTGTGTTCGGAGCATCTGTTCCAGTGAGGAACCCCTTTCGTTTCACGCGAAAAGGTTTCCGGTAGCCCTATCTGCGTCATTTTTAAGATCTGGAGGTATACAGTCCTTATTTGCAGTTTACTGTTATTTTCTCTCTGCTTATTTCGGTTTCGGTTTATTTAGTTTTTTTTTAACCGGATCTATACCTTTCGTTTCTGCGTATGCTCTTTGCCCTGCAACTCTGTGCGATCTGGGCAAATTAGAAACAGAAAGGAAGGATTTTTCTCATGCGTATGCTCTTTTCCCTGCATCTTAGTGTGATCTCGGAAAATCAGAAACATTGAGAAAAATATTTGGTTTTTCGGCTAAAGCTAACTTTGAGCCACAAG
>APFE031073024.1:0-13174 GCA_000404065.3 Pinus taeda | reverse complement strand
CGCCACATGGGATAAGTAATTAAGACCAACCGGAGGCGGGCAGAACACCGGTGAAGTCAAGCTCGGGCAGGGAGGCATCGCCGGAACAGGGTGATGCATGGATGCATGGACATGTATGCGGCAAATTCCTGTCAGAGGTGTAAGGGGTGTAAAGACTAAGCATTAACTATGCTATAGTCTCACAAATAGCACTCGCCGCGCTTTCCTTGCGCTACAGAAAGAAGAAGTCTGAAAACATTTTTGAATACAGATCACAGGTCGCATCGCAATGAAAAAGTATGAAAACATTTTTGAATACAGATCACATGGCAATGAAAACATTTTTTAACACAGGTCACATCGGAATGAAAAACTTTGCGATGCAGAAAGAAGTATGAAAACATTTTTCAATACAGGTCACATCGCCATGAACAGCTTTGCGCTGCAGAAAGTTTGAATACAGGTCACATCGCAATGAACAGCTTTGCGCTGCAGAAAGAAGTATGAAAACATTTTTTGAATACAGGTCACGTAGCAATGAACAGAAGAGACAGTTGCCTTAATTATGATTTCTACAGGGCTGCGCAGATGGTCAGTAATGGTGTCAGTACTGGCAGCCATAAATGGTCATTAATGGTGTCAGTACTGGTATGGTCAGTAATGGTGTCAGTAATGGTCAAATAAGAGCCATCAGTATTGTGAAATCATTGTAAAATAAGAGTTTAACCACTAAATGATCAGATGACTCAAAAATTAAAAATATTTCAAAAAATTAAAAATTCTGTTTTATAAAATCAACTTTCCGTGAACAAAATTAAGTTCAAAATATTACTAATTGAGTAGCCAATGTTTTTCTCAATAAAATTAACTTTCCACAAACAAAATTAAGGTCAAAATATTACTAATTGGATAGCCAATGTTTTTCTCAATAGGTTATACATCGGCCCCTTCGAGTATTCCGGCAGCTCGTTTCGAAAAGACGGTATGCTGAGCTTTTATGGTTCTTCATTGAATTATTCGGATAATAGAGTGCAGCAAGACTGTAAGGCTTTGAAGACATTACTTGTGGCCTCCGACGCAGTTAATTGTAGAGAGATCACCGTGAAGGAAACCCATAGGGTTGTTCGTACCGATCTTTCTGCTTTAATACTTCAACACAATTTGTTTCCCTGTATTTTCCAATAATAGCATAGATTGATCAAATTTCTTTGACTAAAAACATTAATTTAAATATTAATGTATAGGTGTTTCTTTACTGGATGTCTACTTGCATGTCAAACACATATGGTGAGTTGCATGGATTTTTCAGCTTTAATACTTGAGCACCACTTTTTTTTGCTGTATTTTCCAATAATGAAATAAATTAATCAAATTTCTTTGATTGAAAACATTAATTTCAGAGAACTATGTCGCTACAATACAAGTATTTTCACATTTTACCAATGTTACGAATCTTCTCTGAAATCCTATGTACTATTTTCGTTCTTTTACTCTGTATCACTCTTTGTTAATGTGTTCCGGATTCTAAAGGTTGATTTCCATTTTTACGGCAGTGATTTCTCGCAAGATATTCTGTGGAGTGGCCCCTTCGGGTATTCTGGTTGTTCGTTTCAAAAAGACGGTACGCTGAGCCTCTAATGCTCTTCATTGAATTATTCAGATAATGTGTTGGATCAGATACACAGCAAATAAATTAAACACACATCAGAAGCAAACACATAAACACAAGAATTAACGTGGTTCACCCAACCAGGCAGTGATTTCTCGCAAGATATTCTGTGGAGTGGCCCCTTCGGGTATTCTGGTTGTTCGTTTCAAAAAGACGGTACGCTGAGCCTCTAATGCTCTTCATTGAATTATTCAGATAATGTGTTGGATCATATACACAGCAAATAAATTAAACACACATCAGAAGCAAACACATAAACACAAGAATTAACGTGGTTCACCCAACCAATCTGGGCTACGTCCACCAAACATAGGCATCAGGAATATATTAAATCAAATTGGAGATTACATCAAGAAATCCTCACACACTCTTAGCAAACCATCCGAATGGTTGCCTATTATATAGAATAGAGAATCTAACAACCTCATAACTCCCTCACATCAAATATAGGAGGAATTAACTCCCTCCCAACAACCTGGAGCTAATCTAGGAACTGAATCCGTATTGTTGTCATCTTTCAGAGATTTTTGCCTATTTGACTAAAACAGAAAATCTCAACAATCTCCACCTTGACAACAATTCGCCTGATGCCCTGTTATTATTATTTTATCTTTTCTGCAATCCAAGAGAAGCCAAACACCATCGTAGCTTCTCCAACAAAACTGGTTTCGTGAACATGTCTGCACATTTCTCCTTTATATGCACCTTTTCAAGAGAAACGCCTCTTTCAGTGATAACCTGTCTTACAAAATGATATTTGATTGGAATATGCTTTGACTTACTATGATAGGTCGGATTCTTAGCCAAATGTATTGCACTTTGACTCTCACAAAGTAACCTGATGTTATCCTGTAACCTACCAAACTCACCAAGCAAACCTTTCAACCAAACCGCCTTTTTGCAAGCATGAGAAGCAGCAATGTATTCTGCTTCAATAATAGACAAAGCAACAATGTTCTGTAGCTTTGACATCCAACTTATAGCTCCACCTGAAAGAGTAAAGACGTACCCTGAAGTTGATCTTCTCTTATCCAAATCACCTGCAAAATCGGAATCAACATATCCGCAAACAAATTCACTACTCTTATTGTAAGAAATACAATAACTACTTGTGCCTCTCAAATACCGAAGCACCCATTTCACTGCTGACCAGTGTTCTTTACCCGGATTTGCCATGTACCTGCTAACAACCCCAACTGCATGTGAAATATCTGGTCGAATACAAACCATCGCATACATTAAACATCCTACTACATTGGCATATGGAATTCGAGACATGTAATCCTTTTCTTCATCTGTATTAAGACATAAACTCGAAGAAAGCTTAAAATGGGAAGCTAAAGGGACTGAAACAGGCTTCACATTATCCATACCAAACCTCAAAAGTATTTTCTCAATATACTTTTGTTGTGATAGCCTACCATTGCCCCTGTCTCTGAAAATCTCCATGCCCAAAATCTGTCTATGCCTTTGATTTTACAAAAACAATATGCCTGTGCCTTTGTACTTATGCCATTAAAAAAAGAAAAAAAAATTCTGCCTTTGCATTGGTTTTTACACAACCAAAAAAAACTGCCCTCTGCCATATGCACTTCTAAAAAAAAAATAATATACATCCTTTTCAAAAAAGCTTCAATATCCCTTATAACTCTTTTTGTTTAATGGCTTTAACATAATTACGTACACCCTTTTTTTGGTTTAAAAAACATGAAAAATAAGAGTACGTACTTTTATTTTTTGGTTAATGGCATTAAAAAAGAATAAGTACGGAATTTCCTTTGATTTTCTTTTGGCCCTTCACGTCTCTTTTAGCCACACTTCACTTGCAAAACCATGGCCAAAACCTGAACTTGTACATACACTAAATTATTATATCACAACAACCTGTGTACAGATTTTATGCGATTCACAAGTTTGGGGAATTTTTAGAACAATCGGAGCAGGCCAAAAGTGAAACAACAGTTACGAAAATGCAAACAAGCATTCACCATGTGGAAAAATGCAAACACGCATTTAGTACCTTCCTTGTCCAGGGTCCGGCAACAATTAACAGCGCAGCAACAATTGAAAAAATTCAGGCTCCACGCACTAATGAACAGCGCACCACACAGTAAATGTACCAGGTATATTAGGCAGCACGCAGGTTGTCTCCGCCTTTCAGGCAACACCACCACTAATCCACCACTCAGCACGCAGGTCCAGCAATACGCCAGTGCTACACGCAGGTGCAGCATACAGCGCTCCACGCAGGTGGGTTGGTAACACACAACACTAATGGAAGACTCTCGCACCAGCAATGGAGTCCTGTTAACGCACAGCGCTTCCAAACATGTGTAAAATGCACAGCACAATAAAAAAAAAACACATTCAGCACGCTCCACCACTCAGCGCACCAGCAACTCCACGCAGCACCATGCACCAGCTCTCCAACATCGCTGTGATACCAATTGTTGGATCAGATACACAAAAAATAAATTAAACACACATCAGAAGCAAGCACATAAACACAAGAATTAACGTGGTTCACCCAACCAATCTGGGCTACGTCCACCAAACATAGGCATGAGGAATATATTAAATCAAATTGGAGATTACATCAAGAAATCCTCACACACTCTTAGAAACCATCCGAATGGTTGCCTATTATATAGAATAGAGAATCTAACAACCTCATAACTCCCTCACATCAAATATAGGAGGCATTAACTCCCTCCCAACAACCTGGAGGTAATCTAGGAACTGAATCCCTATTGTTGTCATCCTTAAGAGATTTTTGCCTATTTGACTAAAACAGAAAATCTCAACATAATGGAGTGCAGCAGGACTATAAGGCTTTGAAGACATCAACCCCAGCTTCCAATACTTCAGCGCAATTTTTTTCACTGTATTTTCCAATAATAGCATTGATTAATCAAATTTCTTTGACTAAAAAGATTAATTTAAATATTAATGTATACGTGTCTCTTTACTAGAATGTCTACTTGCATATCAAACACATATAGTGAGTTGCGTGGATTTTTTTGCTTTAATACTTGAGCACCATTTTTTTTTGCTATATTTTCTAATAATGATATAGATTAATCAAATTTCTTTGATTAAAAACATTACTACAATACAAGTATTTTCAAAATAGTGTTTCTTTTTCATATTTCTATTTTGAAATTCACTTTTAAGAGTGTTTTTGCGAGGACGGGCGTCAGGGCTTTCTCAACCACTGCAGGGACTACCGCTACGGCAGTGGCTCCCTTATTAAAATACAAATTTAGTAATATAAATTTTTTTACAACAAAATGCACTCTTATATTTAAAAAATTTGCACTTCCATTAAAAGCTTAAAAGCTTATAGAATAATTTATATAACTTATTTACAAAATATCCACTCCCAATTTTCCTTTCATAGTATCATCTGGCCTTTTTCTGAAGATTCTTATATCAATATTAATATAAAATTTCACTTCTACCTTTTTCATTAAATACACATTCTTATTACCCTCAACCATTTATTAAAATACAAATTTAATAATATAATTTTTTTTTACAACAAAATGCACTCTTATATTAAAAAAAAATTACAATTCCATTAAAAACTTTAAAACTTACAGAATAATGTATATAACTTATTTACAAAATATCCACTCCCAATTTTCCTTTCATAGTATCGTCTGGCCTTTTTCTAGCAATTCTTATATCAGCACAATTTGCATTATACGTAGATTGTTACATCATTTTTTAGAAGATGCTTGAAATACTTCCCAAAAGTTGATACTAGGTCTTTTTTATTTTTTATTTCTATTTTAAATATGTAATTATTTAAAGTGCATCCGTGAGTTTAAAAAGTTAATTTGCCAAACCACTTATAATATATACACAAAATCGAACTTATTTTCATTTTTATTTTTATTTTTAAATATTATATTTAAAAGCGCATCTGATGAGTTCAAGAAATTTAATTTTACAACCATTTATAAATATATACAACAATGGCATACCATACATTCTTTCTCCCGGGCGGACTTGATATGCCATTTGTTTTGTTCATGTCTGAACATTCAAATTTAT
This sequence comes from Pinus taeda, assembly GCA_000404065.3. Classification (NCBI taxonomy): domain Eukaryota; kingdom Viridiplantae; phylum Streptophyta; class Pinopsida; order Pinales; family Pinaceae; genus Pinus; species Pinus taeda. The sequence goes on along the minus strand of APFE031073024.1, from coordinate 7,467 downwards.
GATCGATCTAAACATTTAGGATTTATACATTAAATTTAAAATCCATTCGATTTAATAAAATTTACAAACAAACCACAAGTATCATTAGAGTTGTAAAAACATAGTAATTAAATAGAAAAAAACATTTCACTACATTGTAATTCTAAAATAATGATATATGCCAAACTCAATATAAAGCAAGTTACATTTAAACCCTTTAATTTACCTTGTTTTGAATAAATAATATTGTTAAGTTATTAATATATACAAATTAATGAAAAAATGTATTTTCAAAAAGATTTGAAAATTTAAAAATATAATAAACAATAAAGTTTACTATCAATATTTTAATTTAATTGATTCCACTGTCATCATCAGATCACAAATCGATTTTAAAAACCAACTTAAAGTATATTTGCTTTTCATGGCCATTATACCTTGACGAAGGATGTTTATTCCTCCCAACGTGGGTAATTTTATTAAGAAAAGCCTCGAAAATTTATATTGTATGGAATGATACACCAAGAAAATGGTAAAAGCAGAGGTGGCACGAATCACAGTACACAATGACATAAAGTATAGTTAATATGAATTTATTGGCTTTTCTCACCGTGGGTAAATTTAGTAAGGAAAGCCAAGAAAATTTATACAGTATGGAATGATACACCAAAGAAAATGATAAAAAGATAAATGGCACCAATTACAATACACAATAACTTGAAATAACTTTAATATGAATTTATCGACTTTTAATTAATTCAAAATATTTATACTAAAAATACATACTATTAAAATTGTACGGAGGCTATGCCAGGCATTAGGAGAATAGATAAGAACTATATCTCGTGCAATGAAACAATGACTCCAAAATAACATGAAATCCACAGCTTGCCTTATCATTTTTAAAAAAATGATGTGAAATATAAAAATACAATCTAGTATCTAATTACATGCGAGAGTACCCACTTCTGCTTTAAACACTTAAATACATATACAAATAGTCAGTAATAGTGTTTGTCCGTCTGTACTGTCATATCAGTACGGTGAAATCGTTGCAAAATAAGAATCTATTGGTAAAACTCAAAAAAAATATTTCAAGAAATAAAATAAAAAATATCGGTTTCCCTCACCCATCTTAGTGCTATCTCGCATCAAACTACCATTGCTTGATGGGTTTAAAAAATTATATCGGAAGACGGAGCACCTGGAATAATCATTTGTTTCTCTGAAATAGAAAAAACTTATAGAAATAAACTGAAATTCATGAACAATATCTCTGGAATTCAAATAGACAAATAGAAAAATAGACAAATTCAAACATGTGAAATATCAAGATGTTGAATTGAGGATTTTGTGATCTATATTAAATTTATGAGAGATTTTTTGAGGTAAATTACATGAAATTTTATTTGTTGACGCGTTTCGAACCAACTCTGTGGTTCATTGTCACCACAAGTTAAGGAATGAGATCTAGTTTTGCATATTAAATAGTCAGAGCAGAACATCCAACGACTATTTCTTGACCGAGCAAAGGCTAAATTTGACCAGGAGACCGTTAATTGGACAGGATTAGGGTCATGACCTATTAATCCCTGATGATGAATCACATTGATTAGTTAGAAAAGCATAAACAAATGAAGCATAAACAAATGAAATTTCATGTGATTTAAGCCAAAAAAATCTCTCATAAAAATATCAACATACCAATATTCTTAAACTGTAATTTATGTTATGCAACCAATTGGCCTTCTGGTTTGATCCTGATTCCTGATGTATTCTTATCTTCCCAGAAGTTCTTATCTTCGTAGTGACAATTAGCGAGTGACCAATCGAGATTGCATGGAATTATTCCACAAGATTTTATAGACTTCTGACCCCATGATCAGACCTGACATGTACAGAGAAATGAAAAAGAGAGTTATGCGCACATGTAGATGGCTAAATTGAAATCGAATGTGCAGAGATGGCACTATTACATAAAAGTTGTTAATGTACACAGAATTTTTTTAAAGATTATGTTCAAGCTTTTCTAACGTTTCCTCTGCCGCTAGAATTGTATAATGGTTGAGAATCTTTTGAACATTCATGTCTTCTTCTAAATAGCAAGCTCAGCGTTACAGATTCTAAGAGCACTTGTCAGCAATGGATTGGATAGCTTCGATAAACTTCTGAAATCAGAGAAGAATTAATCATTGGAATCAGAAAGGAGATAAGTATGTTTAAAGCGATTAATTTTAAAAGTAAAAACTTTCACGTTAGACGGTACACTCCCTCATAAACAGGCTTAGCTCACATGTGGCCTTTTCCATTTGCATCCGTGCATGTGTTGTTTCATTCTCAGCCGGTTGTTTTCGAAATGTCAAATCAGGCAGTCATTCCCCAGCGCTTTCCTTGCGCTGCAGAAAGAAGAAGTCTGAAAACATTTTTGAATACAGATCACAGGTCGCATCGCAATGAACAGCTTTGCGCTGCAGAAAGAAAAGGTATGAAAACATTTTTTAATACAGATCACATGGCAATGAAAACATTTTTGAACACAGGTCACATGGGAATGAACAGCTTTATGGTGCAGAAAGAAGTATGAAAACATTTTTCAATACAGGTCACATCGCCATGAACAGCTTTGCGCTGCAGAAAGTTTGAATACAGGTCACATCGCAATGAACAGCTTGCGCTGCAGAGAGAAGTATGAAAACATTTTTTCAATACAGGTCACGTAGCAATGAACAGAAGAGACAGTTGCCTTAATTATGATTTCTACAGGGCTGCGCAGATGGTCAGTAATGGTGTCAGGGCTGCGCAGATCAAATAAGGCAATTCTTATTTCAGAGCTTAATAATAATATTAATGCTATCTGACATGCAAGTTTTTTAGCTATTCTTCTCTCTCCACGTGTTGTCACTCATAGAGTAATAACTAGAAAACTCGCATGTCAGATAGCATTAATAGCATTAATATTAGTATAAAATCTGAAATAGGAAAAGCGGTCAAATAAAAACCATCAATATTGTAAAATCATTGTAAAATAAGAATTTAACCACTAAATAATTAGAAAACTAAAAAAATAAAAATATTTCAAAAAAATAAAAAAATTCTGTTTTATAAAATTAACTTTCCACGAACAAAATTAAGTTCAAAATATTACTAATTGAGTAGCCAATGTTTTTCTCAATAAAATTAACTTTCCACAAACAAAATTATGGTCAAAATATTACTAATTGGGTAGCCAATGTTTTTCTCAATAGGTTATACACCGGCGGTGCCGAAAGGACAATAAGTATATTGGTGTATGGATGGAAACCAATCTCTTGATATTCTGCAGAACATCAAGGATAATTGTAAAAGAGTACCCGTTCTTTCGCATTAGTAGTAATTATTTAAAGCATTCCTATATAATGTTATCTATTATATAGTGTTAAAAATTGGATTCCTCTAAAATATTGACAAACTCCCGAACTCCCTTTTATTAGGTTGACAGACTCCTAAACTCTCTTTTTATTCGCGGATAAGTGTATATAAAAACATATGTGTTGACTTTATTTTTTAATTTTTAAATGAAGACTAGGATGGAAGGTGCGAATATGTTTGATCTGAGTGATCGACCAACGACTAACATTTAAAAGCGTGCCAACCATTGTAATCAAAATTAATTAAAAGTGAAAAGAAATATATGGTTAATTGAAAGGTAGCTAGTGAGTGCCAAGTTTTAGCGAGCTTGGCTTACTGATTATGTGTTCACTTTATAAAAGCATTGGAATGTTGATTATCCCTAAATTAATTCATTAACATATCTAAAAGATTACACATTATGGAACATTTATATATATATATAATATATAAACCCTGTTTGGAATATTTCATAAATTGATATATTAACTTTGATATATATATATATATATTAATTGAAATAAAGCATAAAGAAATAAATTAATTAATAAGTTCAATATGAAAATAAAGAATTATATTAATAAAAAATAAAAATAAAATTATTTAAGATTAAAAACAGGATGGGACATTCTATATAAATTAATAATTTAAAAATTTTGAATATATTAAGTAATAAAAGTAAAAATATCAATAAACAAATTAATTCATTTTTTTCAATAAATAAATAGTAAAGTAATTACTAATAAAAAATGAAATTATTAAACGATTAATTAATTACATTTTAGTTCAATCAAATAATAAATTAGTTAGTTTATTAATTAATTAATTAATTAATTTATAATTAATTAAAATAAATAATAAAATAAGAATTAATCAATATTTATTTTTTTATTTTTACAAATAACAGAATAATAAAACAAATAAATAATCAGTAATTAAGTTAATTAAATTAATTTCTATTAATTGACCAATTGACATTAACATTAATTAATAAATAATTGAATATTAGAACTTTAAAAATTAATTTAAAAAATTATTGATATAATCAATTCATTGATTTAATCATCCATATATATATTATATAATTATATATTAAATTTTCATGAACAAAATTTCAGTATATATAAGGGAAGAGAGCACACAGGGTAAAAATGAAAACAAAAAATGGATGAGAAAAAACTAGAAATGGAAGGCATTTCAGCAAGAAGGTGTTGGTAGACAGATGTTGGTTGTTTGACTAGAGCGGTGGCTGCATAACATGACGTTTCTGGGAGGGATGTGAAGGGTCTCCGGGGTGGCCGCATAAGATGTTGTTTTGGGGAGGGATTTAAAAGGTTTGTTGTAGTAGTAGAAAATGCATGTTGGTTGATGCTTCTAAGCGGTGGTGGTTCTGGAGGTTGGTTCGGGTAGTGCTCATGCTCTGCTATGTGTGCTTCTTGTTGTGTATGCTTCTTGTTGGGCCCAGTGTGACTTTTAGGGCTTCAAAACATTGCGGTGTCTTAGATTGAATTGGGTGGGAGAAGAAGCTTTAGCTTTGTCTAGTAAGTGGCATTATGCTTTCAATTTGTTTATCTACAAATATGTTTGTTGTCTAAATAGAAAATGGGATAAACTAAAAAACCAAATTGTAGATAATTTGTAAACTAGGCTATGAGTAACAAATAACTAAAACAAAGCTTAATTTATATATGGAGATATTGTTCCAGTAAAAGACACGATAATCTGTAAACTACGTTATGAGTAATAATATTTCATCAATGGAGTTTTCAAATTGTTGTATTAAGTGTAATGTCTCCTGTAACTTAAGTGTGTAGACCGAAGAAGGACATGCCCTCTTAGATAATTTGGAAAATAATTTGGGTCCAGTTAGCTCAATCCCCGATTAGAACACTGAGAGCTTGAACAATCTCGTACCCAACAGAGAAAAACTCAAGCAAAAACCTTGTGGGCCATGAGGAATTGGGAAGGCCCCATTTTGCATAACCCCCGAGGTTGGAAGAGAGAGTGCAGCCAAGTAACTCTGGAAGACTGTCAAAGCGTAAATGAAACACTATAGTATAGACATGTAGGTTAAAAGATAACTTCACAAATCTTTGGCAGTAACTGATAATAGTGTTTTGAAATAGGTAAAAACATACAAAGCATATATTTCTTAGAGTATGAAATTTTATTGTACAAGAATACCACCTGATTAAACTCAGAAACAAACAAAGAAGAATTATTTCATGCCAATCATAATAAGAGGGGAAAAAAAAAAAATTCTTCAACAATTTCAAGGAAACACACAGTGCATGCATGGAAAGTAATTAAAGAACTTTTATGGAAAAACAAATTAAACACTACCACGAAATGTTAACCGCATAGAGCGGAAACAAACCCCATGTGTTGGGTTTCATAAACCAAGGTTCTGACACTAAAATCGACACGGGTTGGAGTATCACTGTAAACTAAACTAATTTATGAGTAATATTCACACATAATGGTGTTTTGATATTGGTGTATTCACACATAACTTAAGCCATAGGCTTAGTCCTGAGAGGTATAGTCGAGCACATGGCATGTTATATAGTTTGGCAAATGGTTTGGGTCGTGCTACGTCAACCCTCGGTTAGAACACTGAGAGCTTGAACAGTCTCGCACTATAGTACATACTTGTAGTTTAAAAGATAGCTTCATGAACCTTTAGCAGTAAATGATACTAGTGTTTCAAAACAATAAAGACAAATAGAGCATACATTTCGAAGAGTATGAAATTATATTGTACAGTAATTCCACCTGATTAAACTTTGAAACAAAGAAAGAATAATTATTTCATGTGAATCATAATAAGGGAGAAACATAAACATTTCTTGAACAATTTTAAGGAAAACACTATGCGTGCATGCCAAGTAAGTAGGGTACTTTTATGGAAAATTAAAATTAAACATTGTTACAAAATGTTAACCGCATAGAGCGGAAACAAACCCCATGAGAAGGGTTTCATAAACCAAAGGTCTAACCCTAGATTCAACACATGAGTTGTTATATGAGTGTAAACTTTTATATATATATATATATATAGTCTACTTAGTTTAAACAGGAAATAATCAATTACATCCAGAAAACCAACCACAAAGAAAAACCCTACTTGTCCTCAACAAATTGATGAGTGGGATTCAACCTCGTGGTAAAAACCTGCTACAATCCATAATACATAAAACCCTCTAGCTAGACTGCGTACTACATAAACCCCCCTTGCTAGACTCCATACTAGAGAAAAGTCCCTCGCTAGAATACATACTACAAAAGCCATACTCAAAGTAGCAAATTTGCATAGCTATCCTCGAATACGAATCATTAATTACACAGAAACCCTAGAAAAACAAGGCACATGGTTAATTTCACATATGTTGAAGTACTTTCCATGAAAGGTAATGCACGTGGAGAACTAGAATCATTAGAATTTTTACCGACAATGCAACAAACTGAGTTAGATATTCAGATAAAATATGTGTAGGATAACTTGAGAAGGCAAATGCAAGAACATTTCCTCGAGATGAAGAATTATGCAAAACGGTGAGATGACCTTGCAGTTTCTAGAAACATTTACGATTCAGGCCGTAGTTAATAGTAGAAGAGCATAATAAAACTTTAACCTATAGAGTTAGGGTGTAGCATTTGCAGAAAGCGGGATTGGAAATGAAACCTCAAGCTATTCATCTGGAATAAGGAGCCTACAAAATATGTATGTAAGGCTGAGGAGACAAAGCATGAATTCACACATAAAACGCGAGTTGCGACTCTTCTATTGATCACACAAAACATGATTATTACAATGAACCTAGTGAATGATATTTAACATATTTGACTAGCTACTCGCCTAAAATATCTTGACATGCACACACAATTAACTTGACTTGAATGAATGCTCAAACACTCAGTTAACTGACTCTCTATGTTTAGCCAACTCCACATGCGAGAGTAATTACAAATTCTAACACTCCCCCTTAATTACGACTATATGACTCAACATGAATCAGCATGAATTCACTATCAAATAAACATGTCTGCTGGTCTATGTCTCAGCATCTTGATAACCCAATAATCAAAATATTTACCTGT
>APFE031073023.1:0-15815 GCA_000404065.3 Pinus taeda | reverse complement strand
TCACCTTCCAAATCTCAAAATTATTCTTGCCATTGAATTTCTCAATTTCAAACCGGGCACTTTGAGTTTTCGCCATTTTGTATCAAAAGAGCACAATAATCTCCAATATCCAACCAGCAAAAAAAAAATTTGCCAATGCCTTTGTTTTTACTCAGAAAAAAAAACTGCCTATACCTTTAAAAAAACAATTTCCATTTGCACTTCAAAAAAACTAACTTTCTGCCATATGCATAAAACTCCACCATATGGTACTTTTACTCCACCATATAACATGTGTTTCCACTTTTAACCTTTAAAACATATACATGTAACCATTTAACATGCTTTTCCACTTTAACATATTAATAGGCCGTGAGTGTTTGTTTTTTTTAAAAAAACATATATAAATCTCTACGCACCCACCGTATATACATCTCACTGTTTCATATACGCTGCAGGTTTTGGAATTGAAAAAACGCACACCGTATATATATCTCATTGTTTCATATACACACTGCAGGTTTTGGAATTAAAAAAAAAAAAAAAAACGCACACCGTATATAATATTACGCAGCACTTTAACACAGGCTCTACGCACTTCAAACATGCAAAGTAGCATACCGGTCAACAACGTGCAACAGCTCCACGCGCTGAGGTTTTTCAGTCGCTCCCGCAACCTGACATCAACCTCCAGACAGCAGGTATTACAGCAACACTCCACGCCAGACTTTGCATGCAGGTTCCCACAGCCAACTTCACACGCCAGCAGACTCGTGGCAGGCAGCAAATGTTTAATCCACGCAGCAATCAATGAACGCACCAGCAATTTTATAGAATACGCACCAGCAATGCTTCAGTAAATCAGGCTTCATGCATTGAGACATACCATTTAGGGGTACTGCATAGTAAGCACACCAGGTATCAGCGCGCACGGAGGCTGTGAACGCACCAGGTATTTCAGGCAGCACCGCACAGCAACCTCTGCTCCACTCGAACAGCAATCAAACTCCCTCAGCGCTCCAGCATTCAGACACACCAGCACATTCAGACACACCAGCACCTCCAACATGCTCTGATACCAATTGTTGGATCAGGTGCACAGCAAATAAATAAATACACAGCATTCAATCAAGCACATAAAAGACAATTTTTAACGTGGTTCACCCAACCAATCTGGGTTACGTCCACCAAACATAGGCATCATGAATATATTAAATAAATTGGAGATTACATCAATGAAACTCTCACTCTCTCTCCCAGCTATCTGTATGACAACCTATTTTATAGCAGAGAGAACCTAACTGCTCTCACATCAAATTTAGGATGCATTAATTTGCTCCCAACAACCTGGAGATAATCCAGCAACAGATTTTCTAGTGTTGTCACACACTGGGATTTTGTCTATTTTTACTAAAACAGAAAAATCTCAACAGACCGTACACGACGAGCACGGCTAGTCCCTCCCACAGCGAGCCTTCATCTAACTGCTGATTTTATGAACCCCATTATTAGCACACGTCCTTTGTGACAAAATATGGTCGGAAGACTGGCGGATGATTGGCTTCGACCTCGTGGTCCACTTGCAGTGGTGCGGCGGCAAGCAATAAAAACCATGCTATAGGTATTGAATGCGATTTAACAGTACTATGACGGTACCTAAAGTCGACCGTGAAATCACCTCGCAACTTCACCATACATGCATGGGCATGTAATGGGTCCTCCACCGGTAAATACTGACGCGACGTGATATTGCCGGCAGTCAAAGTACCTCGAATTTAATATCAGAAAATTCCCATTTATATTCCCCACTTCCGGACGCCATTTGAATTTGATATTTGTTTTCCCGCTTTGTTTTGAACTTTGTTGTTCGGCTTTGTTAGCCGATGGCATGCTCTCCTTCGCCCACTTGCGGCATGCTCTCTTTCATCCATGGAGTTTCAGGTTTGAGTTGGTGTTGACCTTGTACATGGCTAGCCGTGCCCGTTGCGTAGCCAACATAATCAACGTCGGGCACAAAGTTTCCTGCGGCCGTGGACGAGGTGTGGGAACCGTGGCCATCAAAATTTCGGGTGGAATTGTAATCGTAGATCGGAACTATGCGCCCACCACTTGCCAGTAATCCTTTGTTGAAGTAACGAGCTCCAATGGGTTTTTTTGTTGCAAAGCGAGCTGTTAAAGGCATTACCGCCTAGCATTGGCCTTTCCAACGGGCCGGTACCTCGCCCATTCTGGTGTCTCTGAAGCTTTGGCTCTCGGGCCAGATGCCAGTCTCTAGAAGTCCGATGATCATATCTGAGCTGTTGCCTAACTGTGATCGGGGCCATATGCCAGATTTTTCATCGAGGCCGAGGATGTTGATAGAATATGTGGTAAGCCACTTTCCCGCGGTGTCCTGGTAACTTGAGATGTGACCTCACGTTTCCTTTAGGGCGTCCAGCTTTGATTGGGTTAACTTGGTGCTGAACCCCTGCATGACTGTGTCATAAAAATACAGTAGGGCTTCTTGTTTCTTCTTTGTTGTGAGGGATGAAAGGATGGAATTATATACCAGTGCTCATGAGAGGAAAACACAGTGGGCATCTGAGATTTATCCATGTGGACTATGTGAATCTTCCCATTGTCCACTGCTGCTACAGACATTAATTATGCTTTCATTATGCAGGATTTTAAGCTCTCACACAAATAATTGCTACTTGCAAATTCCCTGTACTCAGGGCATAGGAATTAACCGAGAGCACCAACAACTCACTCTGGACAATTCTGCAGAGTATTCGTTCGTTTTCTCTAATAAGAAGAATTAGGAGCAGACAAGTAAGAAACGTGAAGATTGAAGAATGAATAATGCTAACCCTTTAAGTTGATACTGCCACACTCATAGGCATTCACAACGTTGCTTTATTTTATTCTTTAAATTTCACATTTCAACCTCATCTAAACTTTGACCTTTAACCCAATTCCACCCCAGATTTTATATGCCGCATTAACATTTTATAACATATTTGACCTGAATTTTCATATTCTAAATTTTCAACTCGTCCCTACCTATATGACATGTATACAACATTTATACGGCAATCACACACTTTTACCCTAGAGGTTTTTCACTTACATTCACTTTAAAATGCATACTTTCACTTCGAACCCCTATTCCTCTTTACCCACATCCACTTCAAAACGCACGCTAATAGTTCCATTTTAAAATATATATTTTCATTTCCAACTTAATTGTGGTTTTTGTAAATTACATTATTTTATGATTAAATTAAGCTATAAATTTGAATTCACATCTACTTCAAAATGCACTTGGCTTTCTTTTTACCTATATCTATTTTTAGATGTATATTTTCACTCTCCAACTTAATTTTTTATTCTCTTTATCTATATCTATTTTTAAATGTATATTTTCACTCTCCAACCTAATTTCTTATTCCCTTTACCTATATTTATGTTTAAATGCATATTTTAGCTCTCCAATGTAATTTCTTATTCTCTTAAAATATGTTTTTTATGATTAAATTCAAATTACAAATTTGAATTTACATCTATTTCAAAATGCACCTCATCTAGCTCCTCTTTACTTGTATCTATTTTAAAATACACATTTTCACTCTCCACCCTATTTTATGATTAAATTCAAGTTACAATTTTGAATTTACATCCACTTCTCAATATCCCTCATCCATTTCCTCTTTACTTACATCCATTATAAAATGCATATTTTCATTCTCCAACCTAATTTCTCATTATCATAAAATACATACTTTATCCTTTATAAAATGCATACTTTCATTCTCCAACCTAATTTCTCATTATCATAAAATATGATTAAATTTAATGTAAAAATTCACTGAAGTCAAGTGAGGATAAATTATACTTTAACTACTAACAATCAATACATATTTATCTTACCTTTTTTCATCTACAGATGAAAATGAAAGTGTGGGTACTACACTTTGGGTTGGAGTTGAAAGTGCTTCTAAAACATATCTCGCATTGACTCCACCTCCACTTTATACACATTTTTACTTTCATTTTAGTAACAACTTACCTACATAAATTAATGTTCAACAAATTTTCTCATTAGTAAACATTGCTAGAATGGACCTCTATTGAGAGTGGCCATGTTTTATATGTTTGAAACAAATTCAAAAATATAACATATCCATGAAAGCTTCCATGCATTTAGATCCATATATATCCTCGTGAGCAATCAATTTGATGGTTCACTATGCACTCTTGAATCTCTTCCTTAATCAAATATAATTTTCTAGCCATAGCAATCCATGACACTAGTAAAATGTTATATCTTGAATAAACTTTAAGGTCATCATCTCCCATCCTTGATTAGTGCTATGGCATGTCCAAATATCTCCTCCTTGGGTAAATTATGGAGATGGGGTTAACAAAATTTCCTCTTTTAATAATCAACTCAAAGTCATTTCTAACATCACCAACATCTTTTGATTATCGAGAGATTTCCAATTATATAACTTTTATTTCAAGCTAAACTTTGAGCACAACATTATGCATACTCGAAGATTTTCCTCCAAAGCCACATCAACATCTATACTTCTTATGCATACTTGAAGATTATCCTCTAAAGGCCTTATGAGACTTCTTCCTTCTATGCCATATTTTTATGCAACTTTCAAGGAAACAAATCAACTAATTTGGTGAGGAAGATATCCTTATAACTCATAGGCTTTAGTGATTTTGATGAGTAATTCCCTTCAATGTTGTTTTGTTTATGGAATCCTTGAAGATTATCTCTCTAAGCCATTTTCTATGCAATTTTAGATGAAACAAATCAACTAATTAGTGCAAAAAAGTACCCTTATAATTAAGAGATTTTGGTGATGCCCATTGTCCACAAGGAGAGTAAGATATTTGAAAATTATTTATTTTTGATATTATAATAATTATAAATAATACCTAATAAATTTATAGAATTAAAATGATCAATTTGTATAGATTTTAGTAAAAATTTTAAGAAACTAAAAACTCAAATAAAAGACTACCATATCATTGCCAAGTATCCAACCCTCTTCCATAATATATATGTATCCTAGCATTATAGTGTTTCTTTGGAGGTAAATTGGATTTGTTTACACTAATTAATAAGATTTTTTTCATTTTTTTGTTCTTTAATATTGTTTTTTGTTGTTGTTGGTAATTGAGTCATTTCACGTTAGTATTAGATATGTTTTTAGGTACAATTATTATTATAGGTGTCATTGTGAACATAAGATTTTATATTTACATTTACTTTATATTTTCATAAACTTATTAAATAAACTGATATTATATATTATATATAATTATATTATATATATATAATATATAGATATATAGAATATATAATTTGTTAAAAAAAATTAAATGAAGGTACAAATTTTAAATATTGAGATTTTAAACCTGGGGGTAGCACATCAAGAAGATTCAAGGCCAAAGGAAGGGATTCACCACCTCACGTCCTAGCTTGGTAATTAAAGAATGATGGTTTGGCATTTGGGAAACATGCAGAAAGGCTTGTCCTCCATGTCCGTTTCAATGAGGGTAGTTATCATGGTAATGGTTACTTGTGTGGATTTGTGTATGAGTTTTTAGGAAAGTAGATGGAAGGATGTATGTCGGTGTAAAGGAACTGTTGAAATTTCTAAGTATTACCTGTTAGAAATTTTATCTGTATTCTCTGGTTTATTTTGCCTACTTGTTTAATTACTAACAAGTTATTTAACCATATAAACACTGAAATAAGCACAATACAGTCTAAACCATCTACAGATCAACAGCTGAAAGAAATAAACAAACACACAAGGGACACTATTTTTTTGGACAATCGTCCCCAAAAAAACCCAACTTGAGAAAACCGATGCAGTAGTTCTAAGGGTTTTATTATTAAGAATCTTTCCTTGAGTACACTAGGTGCCAAACTTGCCCACCCGATGGAGATAAATAATCTGGCAGTAATACCTCTCTTCAGAAGCAGATATTCTGAAAGTCTGCCCCACGAAACCCTCTCTAGCACAATCTGAGGCACTACATCAGCCCTCCTGGCCTCTGTGTTAGCTTGAAATGCTCTGTGTCAGCCCTTTGAGGATCTGCACGGCCTCTTTGGCCCTTTGTGTCAATTCTACAACCTCTGGATGGACGATGCAGGCACTTCTGGCCTCTGCGCAATCACTGTTGGCCTCTGTGTGGTTCCCCATGGCTCCGCGTCTGCCTCTCTTCTTCTGCGTTGTTCTTTCGACACTATATCTGCATCTCTGCCTCATACTCACTACCCCTTATTGCAACTCTGATCACTGGTTCAATTTGTCTTAGCAAACCCCGCTCTAGAAAATTAATTTATATGGTTTCCCATAGACTTCTCATAGGAGAAACGATGACTTCAACTAAATTTGGGTTCTTAAAGGAAGTGAATAGGAAATAATTTAAACTTTGGAACATGACCTTTATTCTATTTTATTTATATGAAAACAAAATTATTTGAATTTTTTTAGAACTGATCATAAAGAAACTATGTGACACGAGGAAAGGGTAACCCTTGAGTTAGGAGTGTACTGTGTTGTTAAACAACGATGGGTTAGGATGTATTCATTTCAAAGATACAATCCTTAGAAACATAAGGAATGACATTCAAGCTAAAAATCATTTCATATTCTTAGTTGAAATTCAAGGAACATAGCAGTCTTAGATGGAATATTTCTACCAATTGGATTTGTTTAAGTTCCATAAATTCACATGACTACACAATTATCTCCAGAAAACTTTGTCATCATTTTATAATTGATTCATAATAAATGAATATTCAATCAATGACATTCCTTAGCATTATAGTTTCCATTATGATGCTTGGACTCAAGTGATCTTAGAACTATGTTGCTTTATATTTTCAAAATCATACTTGGCTCCATATGAAGTGGCATGTCACTTTATTTTGATTTCAGATTGGGAATTTGGCAGAGGCATGAGTCATGCATGGGCAAGTGGAAAAGATTCAGAGAAATATGTGGAAAATGATATCAAGGCATAAGCTATTACTTTGTATGCAAGTGTTGTTTTTCCCTCTAGTTACTTGAACATAAAGTTTGATTTCAGAAGTAAATATGTTCTTGAATTTGAAATTATGCATCAACATGTTAATCTTGTGTATAGCATAATCATGAACAAAGTCAATGGGTTTCTTATTGAGGTTTTGATTAGTTGTAGGCAATTTTTTCAATGAGGATGAAATCCAAACTTCACAGATCATAATCTAATATTTCAAGCAACATGTTGATAGTCTTTTCATTTGATATGCAGTGTGGAGTTTATTATTTTGGCCACAAATAATTCCCTTCATTCTCCAAATTAACGTTGAGATGCTTCACTTTGTATATATGTTTTCTGAATAATTGAATTCAATGTTTATTAGATTTCCATTCTTCTTTACTACTCATACCTATGCTACCTCCTTAGGATGTTTCCTTTGCAACATCAAATGCAATTGCTAGTTAGAGAAAACGCGCATCTATACAATAATAATTGCATACTCTTAAATAGACAAGAAATTTTTAATCTATCATAGGTTTAGAAATTTTAATATTTGAAAAATAACAAAAATTTTAATTTAGTTCTTGATTACTTTATTTAAAATAATTTGCAGTTATCCATTGAAATTAGAATAGATATATATATATATATATAAATATATATATATATATATATATATATATATATATATATATATATATATATATATATATATATATATATATATTATGCGCCTATTGTATAAATTAAATGGATGGTAAGTGTTTGATAGGTAATAATCATGACAAGAATAAAAACAATTACACCAAGAGACATCTCATATTGCTTGATTTAAAAAAAAAAAATCATAAAAATTAAGTAACATTATAATTTATTTTAAATTATTTTTATTATATTTTATAAAAATAACGTATTAGTTAAACAAGGTTTTTAATCATGTAGATTCACCCCCACTTTACCATGAACATTATTAACTTGTAAATGTATTTAGTTGAGACTATAACATGGCTTATGAATACCACATATCCAATGTGACACATATTTGATATGACATTTTGTTTAATTAATTAATTTGAGATAAATTCATCAAAAGAGCATAACTAACTTAAAGATAAATCTTAACCTAATAGGAATATTTTAGCATATTCTATGGAAGTTAAATGTCCATCCTCCATTTAATAATCACTAATAACTAAATTTAAATTTTGAAAAGCCTATTGTGAAATAGAAATGTCTATTGGCATAAATATATATTTTTTGTCAATTAGAGTTATCTTAAATAAGTCAGGAAAATAATTGTTATCCTATCCACCCAGATTCTAATCCAAATGCCATGTTGAACTTAAATACCTTAAAAAATATTATTATAATAACTTCAAGTAGTTTTCTTAACAAATATTATTAAAATTTTCACACGATTATTATGAAATTTAATGTTCAATAAAATAATTAATTTTTTTATTATTAAATATTTTTAATAATTTAAGAAAAATATGTGAATAACACATTAAATTATTTAACATTTTCTTTTTATCATTATAATATTTATTTTTAATTATTGGAGAAATTTAATAATTTAAAAGTTAATTGTAAATAAAATATTGAATTAATTAACCTTGTGATATTTTCCTGTTTTAAAACAACATTAATCAAAATTTGATTAAAATTATAATAATACCTATTTTAAAAACCTTTTTTGTTTTTTTTTGTTTTTTAATTGAAGGATTTTATTCATTCAAAAGTTACATGTGTTGTTGCAGGAGTCTGAAAATTAGTTGGCCTCGTTTTACCTTAAATTAGTTGCGCTCATTTTTACTAGATTTATTGGCCAACCTATGCATACCTAGGTACATCACAAACTTGCTAAAATACAAAGTTTTACATACATCAATGGACAAAAAATGACAAAACACTAATAAAACTAGCACAAAACCAACTAACATTAGACTTTATCATGATTTACTGAGACAGGGTGCTCCAAATCCAAGCCAGGTGGCTTGAATTCGTAGTGCGCATGAACTTACATATGAGGCAGGCGATAATCCCACTGCTCTAACTGCTCCTGGGTGCATCTTTGCTCCCTCCACAAGCTAACTATTCTTTTATGCATCACCCAAACCTTCCTTTGAAAATGACTTGAAACATCTAATAATACTTGGTGCTCATCCTACCAAGCTCGATCTAATTGTTCAATCAAATTACATAATTGGTGCAAAAGCCTAGTAACCCCTTCCGAGGAGGGGGTTGTTCCCTCAAAGGGAGATGTGAATGGCATTAACAGGTCAATTGTTTCATTGTGGCTTTGCTCTAAGGACTGTAGATGACCAGGCTCCTCCCTCACTTTCCTACCTCATCCTCACCAGCCATGCTACAAATGCATTTCTCGAACTTACCACACCTTGTTGAAACTTGCACTAAAAATTCTATCACACCATTGAGATGTAACCTCTAGAGTTTGGATACTCTAATTTCCCTTATCCGAAGCTCCCTCGGAAAACGCCTCCAATTCCAAACAATAATACTTCTGAACTAGCTCCTCACTGCTACTCAGTGCATCACCAGAGACCCAATGACACCACTGGCCATGCTACAATGTTAACTCCCACAACACCCAAAATTTTTGAAGGTGAATGATCAAGCCAGGGTGATTACCTTGATAAAAAAATATCTGCCACACTCTCTAAATTCTACCTAGGTACTTGGACCAACATGAATGCCAATAATTCAAGGCACCAAGACACTAACCCAATAGATACACATGAAATGAAACACAACACACGAGTACTATTTAGCAAAAAGTCCAATGTCAAGCTTTTATCTTTATAAAGTATACGTATAACCCACAATGTTGTCCTATGTGATCCTCTAGACACAATGAATGCAATGCAGACAAAAAATTTTGAGGGAGAACCCAACTTTCATCAACTTTACTATTAATATGTTGATATATGAAATGTTGAATGCAATCTAAACTCTAGAAACCTCATTTCCCCTATGGGCTAAGACTACAAGCACTCCTCGCAGGCTTCCCCACAAGATCTCCACAACACAAATGAGTCATCATGTCCACAAACACATCACCATTTGACTTGCAGTTCCTGTTGATTTGGGGTAGCATGGGATATTCTCTAACCATGAAAATTGGTGGAGAGGGTAAAGCACATGAGATCTCTAAGACTCGTAAATGGTTTGGGGAAATTATGCCTGGTGAAGGAGATATTAAAATAATTAATATTCTAACAAATTATAATATATATATATAATATATTATATATATATTATATATATATAACAGTTTATTTAATAAGTTTATGAAAATATAAAGTAAATGTAAATATAAAATCTTATGTTCACAATGACACCTATAATAATAATTGTACCTAAAAACATATCTAATACTAACGTGAAATGACTCAATTACCAACAACAACAAAAAACAATATTAAAGAACAAAAAAATGAAAAAAATCTTATTAATTAGTGTAAACAAATCCAATTTACCTCCAAAGAAACACTATAATGCTAGGATACATATATATTATGGAAGAGGGTTGGATACTTGGCAATGATATGGTAGTCTTTTATTTGAGTTTTTAGTTTCTTAAAATTTTTACTAAAATCTATACAAATTGATCATTTTAATTCTATAAATTTATTAGGTATTATTTATAATTATTATAATATCAAAAATAAATAATTTTCAAATATCTTACTCTCCTTGTGGACAATGGGCATCACCAAAATCTCTTAATTATAAGGGTACTTTTTTGCACTAATTAGTTGATTTGTTTCATCTAAAATTGCATAGAAAAATGGCTTAGAGAGATAATCTTCAAGGATTCCATAAACAAAACAACATTGAAGGGAATTACTCATCAAAACCACTAAAGCCTATGAGTTATAAGGATATCTTCCTCACCAAATTAGTTTATTTGTTTCATTGAAAGTTGCATAAAAATATGGCATAGAAGGAAGAAGTCTCATAAGGCCTTTAGAGGATAATCTTCAAGTATGCATAAGAAGTATAGATGTTGATGTAGCTTTGGAGGAAAATCTTCGAGTATGCATAATGTTGTGCTCAAAGTTTAGCTTGAAATAAAAGTTATATAATTGGAAAGCTCTCAATAATCAAAAGATGTTGGTGATGTTAGAAATGAGCTTTGAGTTATTAAAAGAGGAAATTTTGCTAACCCCGTCTCCATAATTTACCCAAGGAGGAGATATTTGGACATGCCAT
This sequence comes from Pinus taeda, assembly GCA_000404065.3. Taxonomy (NCBI): domain Eukaryota; kingdom Viridiplantae; phylum Streptophyta; class Pinopsida; order Pinales; family Pinaceae; genus Pinus; species Pinus taeda. The sequence continues at coordinate 4,565 of APFE031073023.1, read as the reverse complement.
AGCACTAATCAAGGATGGGAGATGATGACCTTAAAGTTTATTCAAGATATAACATTTTGCTAGTGTCATGGATTGCTATGGCTAGAAAATTATATTTGATTAAGGAAGAGATTCAAGAGTGCATAGTGAACCATCAAATTGATTGCTCACGAGGATATATATGGATCTAAATGCATGGAAGCTTTCATGGATATGTTATATTTTTGAATTTGTTTCAAACATATAAAACATGGCCACTCTCAATAGAGGTCCATTCTAGCAATGTTTACTAATGAGAAAATTTGTTGAACATTAATTTATGTAGGTAAGTTGTTACTAAAATGAAAGTAAAAATGTGTATAAAGTGGAGGTGGAGTCAATGCGAGATATGTTTTAGAAGCACTTTCAACTCCAACCCAAAGTGTAGTACCCACACTTTCATTTTCATCTGTAGATGAAAAAAGGTAAGATAAATATGTATTGATTGTTAGTAGTTAAAGTATAATTTATCCTCACTTGACTTCAGTGAATTTTTACGTTAAATTTAATCATATTTTATGATAATGAGAAATTAGGTTGGAGAATGAAAGTATGCATTTTATAATGGATAAAGTATGTATTTTATGATAATGAGAAATTAGGTTGGAGAATGAAAATATGCATTTTATAATGGATGTAAGTAAAGAGGAAATGGATGAGGGATATTGAGAAGTGGATGTAAATTCAAAATTGTAACTTGAATTTAATCATAAAATAGGGTGGAGAGTGAAAATGTGTATTTTAAAATAGATACAAGTAAAGAGGATCTAGATGAGGTGCATTTTGAAATAGATGTAAATTCAAATTTGTAATTTGAATTTAATCATAAGAAAACATATTTTAAGAGAATAAGAAATTACATTGGAGAGCTAAAATATGCATTTAAACATAGATATAGGTAAAGAGAATAAGAAATTAGGTTGGAGAGTGAAAATATACATTTAAAAATAGATATAGATAAAGAGAATAAAAAATTAAGTTGGAGAGTGAAAATATACATCTAAAAATAGATATAGGTAAAAAGAAACAAGGCCAAGTGCATTTTGTAGTAGATGTGAATTCAAATTTATAACTTAATTTAATCATAAAATAATGTAATTTACAAAAACCACAATTAGGTTGGAAATGAAAATATATATTTTAAAATGGAACTATCAGCATGCATTTTGAAGTGGATGTGGGTAAAGAGGAATAAGGGTTCGAAGTGAAAGTATGCATTTTAAATTGAATGTAAGTGAAAAACCTCTAGGGTAAAAGTGTGTGATTGCCATATAAATGTTGTATACATGTCATATAGGTAGGGACGAGTTGAAAATTTAGAATATGAAAATTCAGGTGGAAGTGGGTAAACGTCAAATATGTTATAAAATGTTAATGCGGAATATAAAAGTTGGGGTGGAATTGGGTTAAAGGTCAAAGTTTAGATGAGGTTGAAATGTAAAATTTAAAGAATAAAATAAAGCAACGCCGTGAATGCCTATGAGTGTGGCAGTATCAGCTTAAAGGGTTAGCATTATTCATTCTTCAATCTTCACTTTTCTTACTTGTCTGCTCCTAATTCTTCTTATCAGAGAAAACAAACGAATACTCTGCAGAATTGTCCAGAGTGAGTTGTTGGTGCTCTCGGTTAATTCCTATGCCCTGAGTACACAGAATTTGCAAGTAGCAATTACTTGTGTGAGAGCTTAAAATCCTGCATAATGAAAGCATAATTAATGTCTATAGCAGCAGTGGACAATGGGAAGATTCACATAGTCCACATGGATAAATCTCAGATGCCCACGGTGTTTTCCTCTCATGAGCACTGGTATAATTCCATCCTTTCATCCCTCACAACAAAGAAGAAACAAGAAGCCCTACTGTATTTTTATGACACAGTCATGCAGGGGTTCAGCACCAAGTTAACCCAATCAGAGCTGGACGCCCTGAAGGAAACGTGAGGTCACATCTCAAGTTACCAGGACACCGCGGGAAAGTGGCTTACCACATATTCTATCAACTGTTGGGGATTTTTCTGGCAAAATCCCAAAAACAAACAATTCAAGCACACAGAGGCAATGCTCTGTTTCCTTTTACTCTAGGATCGTTTTGCACAAGGAAGCCTTCTTAAAAAAAATTTACTGACGAACAGAGTATTGCACCACCATAAAAGGATTTCTATTCATTAAAACAAAATTACTGATACATATTCATCCTCTTTCACTCAGAGGGATTCACCAAAAAAATTTCACCCAAAAAAAACAAAATTACTCTGCCTCTGTTACAATTGATTCATTCACATTTACTGCTGTAAAAATGGTTTTACATTTACAAAACTTACTGTTCCCTTTTCATTGCTGTGTGAAACAATTCATGGTTTTTCTGATACAAGCTTCCCCCTGGTTTTCTTCTTCACTTCTTCGCCATTGCTCCTGCACTGCTGTGCGTTCTTGTTTTCACTTACCAAATTGACCAACGACAATATGTTTTTTTACTTGTTCAGTCAAAACAAACTTACGTCCGTGAATAATTAAAAAACAATAAATTTAAACTATATGACATTGCCCATGCCTCTATTTACGCCCATACATGCCGTAAAAGAAAATTAAAAATACACCTACGCATATGACAAATATTTAATGAAGGTATGGTCAAAAATAAAACTTGATTTTACTCCACGCTAAGCTTTATTTGATGCAGGTTTGTGATGCCCGTCAACCGTTGATTTTCCCTCCTGGAATCCAACGGCTGAGGTGAATATCGGAAGCCCTTTTTTGACCAAACTTTACTCCACATAACATTTATTGCAGCCTTGTATGCAACTTTGAACAATCAACGGTGGATAATGCTGGAGTAGATCGGACGAAAGAGATGAATATCGGAAGGCCTTTTTAGTCGACATTTACCTTCCGATAAATGTCAGAGAGTGATGTCACGCCTCATCCACGCATCAACCCTAAATTTTATCGGGCCCTTGTGTACGGAAACCACTTCATGCCAAAGAGCGGTCCGATATGCCTCAAGCGGATTTGTGGTTTTGCAACTGTGGTTTTGGGGAATGGTACGACAGCGTTGAAATTACATTTTCAACACTCCCTTTTAATTTCAACTGCTGGGCATTCGATCATACCCAGAACCTTCCTTAAAAATTCAAAGCTTTTCTGATCCAATGGCTTTGTCAAGATGTCTGCAACCTGTTCTTGAGTCCTGCAATGTTCTAGGACAATTTCTCCATTGTTCACCAATTCTCTGATGTAGTGAAACCTTGTATCAATGTGTTTTGTTCTCTTATAAAACACTGAATTCTTTGACAATGCAATAGCTGAGCTATTGTCACAAAAAATCATTGTCGCTTTTGCCTGCTCTTGGCCTAAGCTCCTCAACATCCTTCTCATCCAAACTGCTTGACATGCTGCTGCTGTAGCTACCACATATTCAGCCTCTGCTGTAGACAATGCTACAATGGACTGCTTCTTAGAAGCCCATGAAATGGCTTCTGAACCCATATGAAAAACATAACCGGAAGTGCTTTTCCGATCATCAACACTTCCAGCCCAATCACTATCTGTGTATCCAACCAAATCTGAATGTTCTGAGACATTATATAAAATTCCAAACATTTTGGTACTTTTGACATACCTCAAAATTCTTTTTGCTGCCTGCCAATGTGCCTCTTTTGGCCTCTCCATGAATCTGGAAATTAAACTAACAGCATACATAATGTCAGACCTAGTTGCTGTTAAATACATAAGGCTGCCTACAATACTTTTGTACAAACTAGGATCAAAATCCTTGCTGCTGTCCTCTCTGCTGAGTTTTAATCCCATTACTGTGGGAGTGATTGCTGCCTTACATTTTTCCATGCTAAATCTGCTCAATACTTGATTTACATATCTTGCCTGTGAGATAAAAATTCCTTTTTCATTTTGATCTACTTCTATGCCTAAGAAGTATCTCAAGAAACCCATGTCAGTCATTTCAAATTCCTCTTTCATGACTGATTTAAAATTCTTAATGAGTTGATCATCATTACTTGTAAAAATAACATCATCAACATATAAGACAACAATTAAATTTTACCATCTTTTTCTTTGATGTAGACGGTGGGTTCTCCTTCACACTTGTCGAATTCATTATCCAATAGATATGAATCTATTCTGTTGTACCATGCTTTTGGCGCTTGCTTCAGCCCATAAAGAGCTTTCTTCAATTTGCACACTTTGTGCTCTTCACCTTTCTTCTCATAGCCTAGAGGCTGTTCAACATAAACCTCTTCCTTTAACACTCCATTTAGGAATGCTGACTTCACGTCCATTTGGTAGACTTTCCATTTGGTTTGTGCTGCTATGGACAGCACTGCTCTCACGGTTTCCATTCTAACCGGTGTGAAAGTCTCTTCATAATCTCTCCCATACTGCTGCTTGTACCCTTTGACAACCAGCCTTGCCTTGTGCCTTTCTATCTTGCCTTCAGCATTGCTCTTGGTCTTGTAAACCCATTTCACTCCAATGACTTCTTTACCTTTTTGTAGCTCAACCAAATCCCATGTTTTGTTTCTCTCTATGGCA
>APFE031073021.1:0-11394 GCA_000404065.3 Pinus taeda | reverse complement strand
ATATTAATAATTTAATTCATATTATTGTTGTATTAATAACTTTATTACTATATTGTTTGTTTGTTTTATGTTTTATGTTTTACTATTTTGTAACACTATTATATTAATCATTATCATTATCTAATTCATGTTATTACTATATTAATAATGTTGATTCATGCTATTACTATATAGTTTGTTTGTTTTAGGTTAACACTATTTTGAAACTCTATTCCACTAATCATTATCATTATTTAATTCATGTTATTACGATATTAATAATTTTAATTCATGTTATTACTATATTGTTTGTTTGTTTGTTTGTTTTAAGTTTTACTATATTGTAACACTATTATATTAATGATCATAATTATTTAATTCATGTTCTTACTATATTGCTATATTGTTTGTTTGTTTTATGTTTTACTAGTTTGTAACACTTATACTAATCATTATAAATATTTAATTCATGTTATTACTATATTGTTTGTTTTTTTTATGTTTTAATATTTTTCAACACTATTATACTAATCATTATCATTATCTAACTCATGTTATTTTATATTAATAATTTTAATTCACGTTATCAAAATATTGTTTCTTTTTTATGTTTTATGCTTTACTATCTTTTAACACTATTATACTAATCATTATCGTTATTAAATTTATTTTATTACTATATTAATAATTTTAATTCATATCATTACAATATTTTTTTATTTTTATTTTTTACTATTTGTAACTCTATTATACTAATGTTTTACTATTTTGTATCGCTATTATACTAATCATTATGATTACTTAATTCATGTTATTACTATATTAATATTTTTAATTCATGTTATTACTATCCAGTTTATTTGCTTTATGTTTTATGTTTTACTATTTTGTAACCTTGTTATACTAATCATTATCATTATTTAACTCATGTTATTACTATATTAATAATTTTAATTCATGTTACTACTATCCAGTTTGTTGGTTTTATGTTTTATGTTTTACTATTTTGTGACACTATTATACTAATCTTTATCATTATTTAATTCATGTTACTACTATATTAATAATTTCAATTCATCTTATTACTCTATTAATAATTTCATTTAATGTTACTACTGTATTGTTTTTTTATTTTATGTTTTATGTTTTACTATTATGTTACACCATTTTGTAATACTATTATACTAATCATTATCATTATTTAATTCATGTTATTACTATATTAATAATTTTAATACATGTTATTACTATATTGTTTATTTGTTTTATGTTTTATGGTTTACTATTTTGTAACATTGTTTTGTACCACTATTATTCTAATGATTATCATTATTTAATTCATGTTATTACTATATTGTTTGTTTGTTTTATGCTTTATGTTTTACTATCTTGTAACACTATTTTTAACACTATTATACTAATCATTTTCAGTATTTAATTCATGTTATCACTATATTAATAATTTTAATACATGTTATTACTATATTGTTTATTTGTTTTATGTTTTATGGTTTACTATTTTGTAACACTATTTTGTACCACTATTACACTAATCATTATCATTATTTAGTTCATGTTATTACTATATTAATAATTTTAATTCATATTATTATTACATAGTTTGTTTGTTTTATGTTTTACTATTTTGTAACACTATTTTGTGACATTGTTTTTTTCTACAGAAACGGGTAGTGGATTATTAGAAACTTGGCCTTAATGCTAAAAATCGGATTACAAAGGGTGAGTCTAAAACGATAAGTACCGAGCAGCCTTGCAAGACCATGACACTTATGATTAGCTCACATATTTTCTTAGCTACAACTATATGGTCTATTTCAGAGTTTTTCCCAAGATTGTGGGTACAAACAAACTGATATAACAGAAAGCAATAAAACATGACGATGATCTAATTTAAGGAATTAGTTCCCATATTTCCTATCCGCCTTTGAGTAGAGCACCAGCCGTGAGAAGGGCTGCTTTGTTAGCTTCATTGTCCGCCTCCTTATTATTGGCTCTCAACACATGATAGACATTTAAATTATGGAAAGATTCACCAAGATCTAAAATTTTGTGTATCAGCCTTGCTAGCCTTAGGTCCTTTGTCTTAGAACGAGTCACCATAGTTTTGATAATAACCTGAGAATCTCCAATATCATTGACCTCCCTGATGTTCAGCACTTTCAGAATCTTGAGTCCTTGAAAAAGACCCAAAGCCTCAGTTTTGATGCTGGAAGCGATGCCCGAGCCCCAAGCGAAGCTGTGGATCCTAGAACCAGTTGGGTTTAATATAACTCCTCCAATACCAGCTCTTCTAGGATTGCCCTTAGCAGCCCCATCAAAAAATAAGGAGTGCCTTCGCTGGTTTGCAATCCATCCCTGGAGCTCGTTTTTTGTAACCCTTATTTTCCAAACTTTTAGGAGGGGGATACTCTTTACCAATTTTTGGATTTGTAGGTCGAGAGAAGAGCCCCAGATTTTATCCTACTGGGTGAGATTTAAATCATCTTTGAGGTCTCTCAGGCACTCTTTTAACTGGCATTTTATTTCAACTGCCACTAGCTTGACGTCCTGCTCGCAATTTCGAAAAATTATTTTTTTCGCTCTAGCCAGATCTGCGAGTAGATAATTTTAGGGAGAATTAACCAAGCCACTCTAATAATTTTATTTTTTGGAGGAGTACCAAGGTACCTTTGCAGCCATCTATCAAAAAAACTAGCAGCGGAGGAAGGCAACTCGATGCTGGGACTCAGAGTGTCCAGCAGCACGGACCAGATCTACAAAGTAAAGGAGCAATCTAGCATCAAATGTGAAACCATTTCCTAGTTTTCCTTGCAAATTCTGCACCTTGAAGGGTCGTGGAAGCCACGCTTTAGCAAATTATTGTCAGTCAATATTTTGGAATGGCATAACAACCAATTAAAAAAATCAATTTTTGGCAGTGAAGGGTGGTACCAAATCCCTTTCCAAGGGTCTGGATTCATGGCCACATGGGGGCACTTGCACAGCTTGGCGTATCCCTGAGCAACACAATAACCACTAGCCTGCACACCCCAACCTCTAGTATCTTTTCTTCGCATCCACAATGGAGCTAATCCATGAAGTTTGGAGAGTAGTTCCTCGCGTTCTATAGCCAAGTCTGGGGGTGTTTCAATTTTCCATCCAGCCCAGTGAGATTCATGCCAGACTGAGATATCCCACAGGGAACGCATACCAGCATCCATCCACCTACGCAACCCTTGGAGGAAGGGGCAGTCTCCCAGCGGCTCCATGTTCATATTTTTTCTGTCGAAAGGTTGATGCTTTTTCCATTTCCAGGGACCCAGTAGGCATGAGTATTTATAAGCAGACAAGCTTTTGAACAGAGCTTCTGGAAGGGAGAATTCAGGAGCAGCAGAGGATGGCCTAGACAGCGGGAAAGTTTTCCCATAAATATTTTTTCCAAAGAGCTAGATGAGCCCAGCCAGGGTTTAGAGCTATAATCCTCCAAATGAGCTTAGCCCCCATGGTGATATTTTGAACTCCAAGATTTTTGAAATTCAAGCCTCCTTCTAAGAGCGGTTTGGAGATGGAATCCCAGCTGACTAACGAAAACTTTTTCTCATTTTGCTTGCCCCCCTTCCAAAAAAATTTCCTAATGATCTCCTCCATTTTTTTGAGTATCCCGGAGGGAGCAAGAATGGAAAACTAAAACAAGGGAAGACTGTTAAGCACAGATTTAATGAGGACGGACTTACTAGCAATGTCGAGCCAGGAAAAGCCCCAGGCAAGCAGTTTGTTCTTGAATTTCTCCAGTTGGGGAAGCCAATCTCTGCTGAAGGCTCTTTGAAGAAAGACAGGAAGGCCCAAATACTTGAAGGAAGTCCAGTTTGAGGAGGCTGCGAAACCAAAAGTTCTGGAAATGGAATTGAGCATGCTGGAAGTGGTGTTCTAGCAATAGATATGGCATTTTCAAATGTTTAAATTGCTTCTTGAGATAAAAAAAACTCATCTAGGACTCCTTTAAATCTGGAGGCTATAAGCATAGAGGAAGCTCCCAATAACAAGGTGTCATATGTAAAGAGGGAATGGTTGATGTTTTTAACACCTCTTACTATACAGAGCCCAAGAATTTCCTGATCCATCATTTTTTTGTCTAAATAGAAGCTGAGGACAGAGGCTTGAAGAACAAACAAAAGGGGTGAGAGTGGGCACCCCTGCCTAAGCCCTCTCGTGGCTTTGGAAAAGTTAGCAGCTCTGTTGTTTATTGAAGGAGCGATCTAAGGCTCCGAAATGCAGGCCTGAATCCAATTTATAAAGATATCCCCAAATCCAAATTTGTGTAATACTTTCAGCAGAAAACTGTGCTTGACTCTATCAAAAGCATTCGGTAAATCAAGCTTGACAACCATACCTTTTTCCTTGGGACTCATACTTAAGTGGATTGCCTCTTGGACCAGCATGTAGTCGTCCACTCTCTATCTCCCTTGAATGAATCCTCCTTGGCTTTCCAGAATGAGTTTGGGGAGGATGAGCTTAAGTCTATTAGCAATAAATTTAGTAATCAGTTTATAACCAATGTTACATAGCGATATCGAACGAAACCTATTGAAAGTATTTGCTCCTTTCTCTTTGGGAATGAGAGCAAGAAAAGCAGTGTTCATGCTTCCTCTGATTTTCTGGTAAGCTTGGGACTTGATAACCATTTTGTATAGATCCTTTTCCATAATCTGCTAGCAAGATTGGAGGAATCTGGCTGTAAAACCATCTGGTCCAAGGGCTTTGCCTGGGTCCATGTCAAAGAGGGGATCCTTGACTTCATTCTTAGTGACTTTAGCTTCAAGAAGGTGATTCAGTTCAACAGTAATCAAGGAGGGAACCACGTCAATCATATCAGAGCTTTGGTCTAGATTTTTATCTTCGCTATATAGGCTTTTGAAATGAAGGGAGGCAGCTTTTTTTATGCTTGCATTGTCTTTATGAGTAATAGTGCCATCTTTAATTTCGGAAATGGCATTGGTGCATTTCCTAGCTTGAGCTTGTTTATGGACGAAGGAAGAGTTTCTGTCCCCTACTTTAAACCAAAGACTGCGTGACTTAAGTCTCCAGTACTCTTCTTCTGTTAGACAAGCCTTGTGGAAGTTTTGATGTAGCTGGGCTTCTTTGTCTAGAAATTCTTTGGTTATATCAGCTGTTTCAGCTTGGAGGTGGTGACTTTCTAGACTGCGCTGAAGAATTTTTCTTTCATTTGCTGGATTGGGTAGAGTTTTGACCCAGCTTTTAAAAGTTGTTTTCACTCTTCTGAGCTTCTCCTCCCAAACAAAAAATGGGGAGCCTTTTACTAGCTGCCTCTATATGTCCTTAACTAAATGCATGAAGTTTGATTCATTAGTCCAAAGCGGGCTTAATCTGAAGGGGATTGGACCAAGGTCAAGCTGAAACACCAGTTCCAGCTTGATGGGTTTATGATCTGAAGTGCTGCAAGGGAGAATTTGAACTCTAGCTTCTAATCCAAGCATAAGAAAAGAGCTTTGAATTAAGAATCTATCCAATCTAGCAGCAATATCGCTAGGACCAATTCTTTTGTTAGTCCAAGTGAACTTACCCGAGATTGGCTTGATGTCCAGGAGGTCCCAGTCCAACATAAGGTCCTCTGCCCATTCCCTTGTCGGATCTCGAGCAATGCTGCCTCCTCTCTTGTCTATTGAAAGGAGAGTAAGATTGAGATCTCCTGCTATGATGATATTCTCCAGATTGACTAGATCTACTTGGGTTCCTATGGAGTCCCAGTAGGACTTCTTTTCCACAGCGTTCACAGGGATGTACATGTTGAAGAGGCTGATAATCTCTTTTGAGACTAAGTGCAACAATTTTAAGAGCAACTACCGAGTATTGAGGGATTCAGAGATGAAAAAGAATTTGCTAGCATTCCAAAGAGTGGTCAGCCCTCCAGAAGCCCCTCGAGCTGAGATAAATTTCGCCTCACATTTTCTCCAAAGTTTCTTGCTTGCCTGAAGGAAGACAAAGTCTTCCAGTTTGGTCTCCTGGCTGAAAAGTATGTTAGGAGTTTTTGTTTTTATTAAACTTCTGATGCCTTCTTCTTTGATTCTGCTCCCCATACCTCTATAGTTCCAGGAGACTATCTTCATCATTTATATTTCTAGTTGGCTCCCTTGGAGCCTTGCGGCTGGTTTCTCGCCAACTTTTCTTTTGATGCTAGGAGCTTCTCAAGAGTTGGCTGGCTACCTTGAAGGTTTCCTGCTCTCTTTTTTCCCCGTCTGTTTTGTGGCCTCTTGTGGATCTCCTTATCAAAGCTTGGGATTCTCCTATTTCGCCTTCTTCCTCCAAGCACTCTAATTCATGCTCCTCTTCCTCTGTTGGGATAACGTTTCCTTTGGAGCTCTCAGCCATTTCCAAATCTATTGTTGTTACACCACTTTCAGCCATTGCCTCTGTTGCTAGAACACCACTTCTAGCTTGATCAACTCTATTTCCAGAACCTTTAGGAGCTTTAGAGGGAGGGGTTGATTTTTGTTTTTCTGGTTCCTGAGATTCCTCGATTTGCAATATTAGAGGGGAAAATTTGTTTTCTTGATCCTTTCTGGGAGGGGGTTTCTGAGGGGGGTGCCTATGGACCTCTTCCATTTGGACTAGCATGCTTTTCGGATTTCCTAGTGCGCTTGACCTGATTCCAAGCTTCTTCTTTACCCTGTTCTGGTTACACATTGGTTGGGCAACCTCTGGCGAAGTGTTCGTAGACATGAAATTTTCGACATTCGAAAGGTAGCTGCTCGTAATCCAACTTCTGCAAATGGGACCAGGTTCCTACTTTGATTTTGATGGCTTCCAGGAGACCCACCTCTAGGTCTACTTCTACACATATATGAGCGCAATCATATTTATCTTTGTTGTTTTCCCTATCTATGAACTTCCCAAGGGAATTTCCGATGTGTTTCAGCGAGTCCCAGTTCCAACAATAGACTAGAAGATTAGGAAGTCTGACCCAAACAGGGACAGCTGAAGTGACATCGACTACAGGGTCGAAATCTAGGGTCCATCTGTTGAGGTACAAGCCCTAGGGCCTCATGAAATAGGGGCCATTCTGGAAGAACAGATCCTTTTCCTCCTTTGAGGTGAATTCGAAAAGGAAATACCCTCGACCTAAGAAGTAAGAGGTGACACTGCTCTTGATCAGAGGAGCCCAGTTCCTGTTTACTCAAGACTCAATGGTCTTAGGAGAAGGCCATAGATGAGCGAACTGACCGGCAAGAGCCCGTTCAGCCAAGGAGAGGGCAACCTGAATCGGGGTCTCTGGCGGTAGGGAAATTTCAGGAATGTCTTCGAGCCGCTTGACAAACTTGGCTGCTTCGCTCTTCCTCTTTTGTGGCGAGCCGACCAAGAGCCGAGAAAAATCTTCGGCAGAAGAAGGCATGCCAACCTGGGGTGAGCTTAGGGCCTCCATGAGGGCAAGCACGGCTTAAACTTCTCGCCCAGCAGAAGACGGGCGCTCTGAACAACAGAAGCTCAAAGGGGAATGCTGAGACGGGGGGCAGACGGCCCAAAGCCTCATGTCGCAGAGCAGCAGGGGCGCAGAGGAACCAAAATGTAGGTAGGGTATGGCTGCTCCAAAGCGCGCGCTAGGGTATGGCTGATTAGTGTAATAATGTCACGAGAAAACACTATTTTGTGACATTATTACACTAATCATTATTGTTATTTAATTCTTGTTATTACTATATTAATAATTTTAATTCATGTTATTACTATATTAATAATTTTAATTATGTTATTGCTATATTAATAATAATGTACAAAACAACTATTTTGTGACATTTTTACACTAATCATTATCGTTATTTAATCTTTATTACTTAATTAATATTTGATTCATGTTTAAGTTATTAATAATTTCAATTCCTGTTTATTACTATGGATTGTTTGTTTGTTTTATGTTTTAGTTTTACTATATTATAAACAATATACTATCAATTATTATATTCCATGTTATTACTATATTATTTGTTTGTTTTTGTTTTTATGCTTACTATTCATTGAAACACTTATTTTATAACACTATTATATTAATCATTATTCATATTTAATTCATGTTATTACTTATTGTTTGTTTGTTTATGTTTTTTTTAATATTTGGTAACACTTTTACTTAATCATTATAATTATTAAGTTATTGTTATTACTATATGTTTGTTGTTTTATGTTTTATGTTTACTATTTTGTAACACTATTTTTATACTAATCATTATCATTATTTAACCCATGTTATTACTATGTTATTTGTTTAATGTTTAATGTTTTATTATTTTGTAACACTATTATACTAATCACTATCATTATTTAATTCATGTTATTACTATATTAATAATTTTAATTGATGTCCGCATGGGGTAGCTCAAGTGGCAATGGCCGTGGAAATGAAGTCTCACCAAACCGGAAGTATTGGGTTCAAATCTTGCGCTACCCTTCCCCCGTAATAGGGTGTGTAATGGACATGAAAATAAGAGAGTCCTACCAAAGCTTACAAAAAAAAAAAAAAAATTGATGTTATTTCTATATTGTTAGTTTGTTTTATGTTTTATGTTTTACTATATTGTAACACTATTATACTAATGATTATCATTAATTTAGTCATGTTATTACTATATTGTTTTGTTTGTTTTATGTTTTACTATATTATAACACTATTTTGTAGAACTATTATACTAATCATTATAATTATTAATTCATGTTATTACTATATTAATAATTTCAATTCATGTTATGACGATATTGTTTGTTTGTTTTATGTTTTATGTTTTACTATTTTGTAAAACTATTATACTTATCATTATGATTATTTAATTCATGTTATTACTATATTGTTTGTTTGTTTTATGTTTTATGTTTTACTATATTGTAACATTGTTTTGGAACACCATTATACTAATCATTATCATTATTTAATTCATGTTATCACAACGTTAATAATTTTAAATCACGTTGTTATTATATTGTTTGTTTGTTTTATGTTTTATGTTTTACTATTTTCTAATACTATTATACTAATAATTATCATTACTTAATTCATGTTATTATTATATTAATAATTTTAATTCATGTTATTACTGTATTGTTTGTTTGTTTTATGTTTTATTATATTGTAACGCTATTTTGTAACGCTATTATTGACACCTAATCCTCGCGATTGGGTGATTTATGTAAATAGTTAAATTAAGAATGTGAACAGTCATCAGAAGATGAACTGAGCAGTCACACCCTTTTGTATATAACAATTGGCTAGCTAACCCTTTTGTATATAACAATAGCCTAGCTAATGAAATGAATCAAATCAGTTTTACTTCCTATTGGACAGTTACTGCCTGGCCTGACATGCTATCAGAGCCAGTTCTCAAAATAGTTGTAACTCCGTTCATTTTTTTTGCTACTGTGGGTTTTACGTTGGTGCATTGTCCTGACCTGAGCACTGTCCTGACCTGAGCACTATCCTGACTGAGCCTTGTCATAAAACAATAAAACATTCCTACTTCTGTTGTCCTCAATGCCTCTGTCCTCTGAAATATCTCTTGAATGTTTGAATGTTACTCCCCCTTGATGTGCAGGTCTGACCCATCTGCATTTTTAACGCTACGTTGCTCTGATCCGAGGATTCTTGTCAAATAATTCTTTTGATTGCTATCCTCATCGTTAGTAGTGGCTATAGCTTTCGCTACATCCTGAACAAACCAATACGCCCTTTATTTCGATCAAAGATTGAATGTAGAGAAGGCATCCTTATCCATTAATTTTTCTTGAATTCCGTACGGTCCCCTCAGCGCGAAGTAAACGACATATTTGAAGGCAGGGCAAGCATCTCTATCCATTACTTTTTCCTCCATGCCAACCACAGATTTTTCCTTTTCTGGTTTTCATGCCATACAGAAAGTATACTGGAAGCGTCAGCTAGAGGTTTTATATTTTTATAAATTTTCGTCGAATTTCAAAAAATGTGTTTGTTCACTAGATAGTGGGAGCTTTTTGGTAGTCAATTAAAACTGGTCCGTGCTGAGATTGTACGTTTTTTGCGTTGAACGATCATTGTTTCAAGTGTTGGATGCGCGGAGGCTAGTTGTCTGAAATGATTTTTATTTTAAAATCACTTGTGCATGAAAAGTTACACTGACATTTTACATGTGCTAAAGTTTTTAATGTTGTGATGAAGTTTTTTTAACGATGGATGCCACTGGTGAGATTCAGAAGAAGCTTGAAATAAAATATAGGAGAAGATTAAAAAAAAAAAAATTGCATTTTTTCATAATATTTCCATTATAGTGCAGTTTTTCTTTAACACCAGAAGTGAAAATATTTTATATATTAGCAGTAGAAGTATTTTTAGAGCTCTTGGATTTTACAATTCATTCAATCATATCTATGGTGGGAATAGTTCTCACTGGCAAGGAGAACTATCCTGAATGGTCTCGAATGATAAAACACACCCTCATCTTCAATGAGTTGTGGAAGGGAGTGTGTGTCGGAGAAGGAGAAAATGACCGAGTACATCCTACCTATGACAAAGAGCTCATCATTTGGGGAAACAAGAATAATAAAGCTTATGCATTAATCGCAACATATGTAAATGAAGAGTTGAGTCACCATATTTTGTCATATTCACCTTCCTTTGAAGCCCTACAAAATCTGAAAGAGCTTTATCTCACATTCTGCACTTGAAGTTGTCCAACTCATGATTAAAATCTTCACTCTTTAATTGCAAAATAATGATCCTCTTGCTCTTGCATCTAAAGTAAAGTCTATAATGCATGATATCAAATCCACTAAGGTTGAGCTAGATATCCCTCTTATTGCTTTTCTCGAGGCACTTTATCCTACTTACTCCAATTATCTTCAGTCTTTGCAAGCAAATGGAAATCTCAAAGATATAACCTTTGACTCTCTTGTGAAAATGTTTGCTGAAAGAGAGAAAGCTTTTGGAAAGAATACAACCCCTGAGTCTTCTGAAGAGACTATGTGCGTTGCTCATAAAGAAAAACATCCTGCTCAAGATTCTACAAGAGAAAGAGGTGGACGAAGAGGAAGAGGAAGATATTTCAGAGGCAGGGAGGGGAGACATTCTCAAGGAGAAAAGGAATTGCAAAAAGAAATGGATCACATGATGCCTCTAAATGCAAGCTACCATGGGACAAAATTGAGCAAAAAAGAAACCAACAGAAAGGTAAAACTGATGATACAGACAAAGGTAAAGCACCTGAATCCGCTCACTATGTTGAGGCACAATGTAACATTGGAGTAAATGAAGATTTGTTTAATACTTCACTTGCTTCCTGGAAAATGATTGGCTGCTTGATTCAGGAGCAACCTGTCACATGACTCATAGAAAATATTTTTTTGATGATTTCACTGACAATGTTGATGGAGTAGTATACTTTG
>APFE031073020.1:0-10941 GCA_000404065.3 Pinus taeda | reverse complement strand
TAGTTGGTAACAAGTAGATATTTGTGAAGACATTTTCTAGAAATAGTTAGGGAATTAATTAATTCACTCGAAATACTATAACTCTAAATGTAGAAAGTTATAACATTATTGACTATGTGAAAGTCAAGATTCAATAGTAAAATTTGTTAAAAAGCAATTGCAATGTGGATGGGATTTAATTGATCAAATAAACAAAATCATTTTATGCCTTATTTTCTACCTCATCTTACAAGTGGGATACAAAGATTTATTGAGATTTGGAGTAGCAAAACCATTATTTTGAGTTGGAGAGCTCGTACACCATTGATAATATGAGGGAAAATATTTGACACAACGGTATACATCTTTCTTGGTGATGTTTAATCTTCCTAGCAAGCAAGTAGAAAATGGTTGTTGCTTAGGTTATTATAACATCTAAAATGAATCAACTCTTCACTTGGTTTTGTGTCTAAGAGATAAAATCCATATCATGGTCAAAACTACAAGTAGGAAGAAAGTTACTCTTGAGGTTGAGAGGTTAGATACCTTTAACAAAGTTGAGGCCAAAGTTCAATACAAGGAAACATTTTCTTGAGATTGTAAAAGATTGATATTTTTTAGAAGAAGTGAGAAGATGATAGCATTGTGGTCAATTATAACATTTATAAGAATCTATACTACTTCTTTGCCTTAATCTTCAAGGGGTTAAGAGGGGAAACAATATTTAATTTATTGCATTCTCTTGTGAAGACATCAATCCTTTGTAAGCACCAACTTATAGTAATTGTTGGCTCCAACATGAACTCAACCATCACTACACCAGAACATGGACTTCAAATCAGGCCTGAGCTAGATATTCAAAGACATAACTCATCCCTAAAACATGGCCTTCAAACATCAAAGCATGTCCTCTGAAACTCGGCCTTCAAACCACATAACTCATCCCCTTAAACTCGGATTTTGAAAAGAAAGTATTCATCCTTGAAAAAGATAAATAAAACATACAAAAGATCTTCCCCAAGCAAAAAGACAAAAATCCTTCAAATATGTGCCAAAAACCTTCCATAGAGAACTACTTCAACACAGATGCACTTCACTTCTTCTTAGTTCATGAGGTATGAACCTCAGACCTTCTCCCTGGATCTACTAAAACTAGAACCAAATTATTGAGTCGAGTGGTTAGAGAAGTTCATTTTCACACCTATTTATTTGTGTTTGGATTTTGGGTTAGGGTTGACTTGTCCACTAGTTGGGATGACTTGCTCAATTGGCATAACATATAGTGAGTATTAAAAAATTCATTTATCATCAACTTTGAGAATTTATAAAGAATGCCATATATGATTGGAACGGTCTTGGAAACAACTTTCTAACCATATATCTTATGGTCCCATTTGAGCTGGGTATTTGGAGAAAATTAACCTTCAAAGGTAGAGTACATAATCAGTTGGGTCATATTAAAAAAATATTTGATATCTCCTCATACCTATAGAATTAGAGGGAGTTCCATATAACGTTGGAAAAGTATCATAATATCTTATTTCACTATATAATTTACTCTTTCATTTGGACAACCTTTGACATCAACAACAACCATTTTCAACACTCACCACTTCTAAGTTAAGCAAATGAAGAATCTTCTATTCTACATGTGTTGTGATGTCCATATGAGCGAGCCAGTAATAGGTCTAGTTTTATGGTGATTGGTTTGCAAATACCCATTAGATGAAATTTCAAATGTCAGTGGAACAAGATGATCCATGTTCATGTTCTAATTTTCTCTCTTCCATTTGGTTACTGCCATTTGAAGGGGATTAAATTTGTTATAATTCTCGACCCCATTACAAGCAACTTGTCTACCATAACACTGATACCAATATTCTCATCATGATTTGGCCTTTCTTTCCTCCATCCCAAGTTACCAAACCTTATATTCACTACGATGTTCATATCATCTAACCTCATATCGGACTCTTGGATTCCATGCTAAAGAAAAGCAAAATCCTCTGCCATATGTGCATTGTAACCTGAAGGTATAATTCAGTGGAGGAAACCAACACATTGATCTGAAGAAAAGAAGAAAATAAGCATGATGGGAGAGATATTGGCCTCTAAAGGTTGGGAGAAGCAACTATGGTGATCTGAAGCATTTAATATTAAAATGAAACATGGGCCTATAGTGTAAGACCTCAAAATAAAACAGTCATGTCCAGTGATTCCCAACAATGTAAGGCCCACCACCCTTATTGCTATGCTACCTCTTGATGCCATTGATCCTACTCCAAAATTGTACACCGGTTGGGTTTAAGCTCATTTGTGAGCAATTGCTAGTGGTGGTGCTAAGCTATTTTTCCTCCTCTTTTTCGCTCCACGCATCCTTGGCTACGACCCTTGAATGTTAATCAGGTGCTCAATATTTAGCTCAAAACCTCAATGACCGCACCCCTCAAAAAAAGGATCTGAACGCAAATCATTTCACTGAAAATCGAGTTCGTATGAGGAAGATGTCACGTTCCGTCCACTTTTCCAAATAGAAGAAATTTAAAAAAAAAATTCACAGTCAATAGTCTGTACTGATGATGTGGCAAGTGACTGTGCAAGGTCAACATTGGTCAACAATCCAATTAGCCCTCGACAAGTGTCATATTTTTGTTAGTTATCAAATATGGTGACGTGGCATGATTTGCTTGGTTAATGGGGGATGAATGAGGAGGCGACAAGTGGCAAGCCTAGAGGTTGCCACGTCTCCCTCCCAAAAGGTCAGCTCAGTGCGCAGTGGAACAAATTTTGTGGCAGGCTGGGTGGTCGAACATGGGACCTGTACTAAACAACCGCAACACATTTCCATTACACCACCACATTACAAGTTAACTGTTATGTTTACCGCACCTATTTCAAGTTTAATGTAATGCAAGTTGGGGGTTAGGAGGGCCAACCCGCAGGCCAACCCTCCCATGTGAACGCTCCATTGGTGGTTACGGTCATATGTATTCAATAGTCACCATAAATTGTGCCACATAAACCATAACCATTAGAATTATGCCATTGCATGTGTCCGCCTCCACCAACACCACCAAAGTTAACGGTTATTAAAAATGTGGTTTGCGTTAATCACGTTTAGTGGTTAATTAAGTGCGTTTTAAAATTAATTAACTCTAGTTTAACTTGGCAGAAATTATGGCAGACCTCCAGAATTGGTGCTAACTCCAGTTTTAGTGGAGTCAATTGGAGTTCCTCCAGTTTTAGAGGATTTTTCCTAGGGAAAGCTTTTTTGACCACAACTGGAGGAAAATTTGAACAATTTGAGCTAAAAAAAAGGTGTTCCTAGCTAATTTGAGCATCCTGAACACATTGAATAAGGTTAAAGGAGCAGTATAGCTTTGTAAACAATTTTTTTTTTACCACATTGAGCTAATACAGAGGCCCAGACCATGGACGCTAGACAAAGGAGATGTAGCCCAGGACGGGTGAAATCCTTCATCGAAACACTGTGTTAAGAGTTCATGTTGATGGTTTGCTGTACTTTTCATTAATTTTTTTAACACTTGTTTTTAATGCTATTTTTCTCATGTATTTCACCTAAAACTTGATAAAATTTACATGTTTCTAATCATGAACACCATAAGAGAAACATGCACAAGAAGCAATTGAAAAGCATTTGCTTGTAAATCTGAAATTGAAATTAGCACAACAAAAAAAACATTCAACAACATATCAAGTAGCTCAACAAGTTGAGTTTAGAGAGTTGGAGAATGTGAAAAACTATCAACTTCCAATTTGAAAATGCAATCATTGAAATCATATTGAACTAAGTGGAATATTCAAAAATCATGAGAACTTAGTCAGTTACAACTACCTCACATGGAAATGGTCATAGATGAATGACTACTTAATGTATTTGAATCCCAAAAGACGATATCTAATATAATGCACTGCAAAAACCCCTCAATACTTAAATAGTTCAATACTCTAAATTAATAATTTTGAAAGACTTTGGATTCATGTAGAATGTCTTTATAGGATAAGAAACAACAATATATCGGTAGGTCAATAGAAAATTTCTGACATAAGAAAGTTGAAACACTACCCACAATATAATTTTCCAACTGCAACAATTTTTTTAACCATGGTAGTATACCTTCTCTATAAATAATTTAAACTCAAGATGACGTACCTGCTGAGAATGTTTAGTAACATTAATTGGAAAATATTTTTTACATTGAAATGAATCCACTAGACTTTGCAGCGACCAATCATTTACATGTGTCCATAAAAAAAGATATCATAAATTAGGTAACTCACAACAGTTGTAATAGCCGAAGAATATACCTACCTAAAAGACACCATAGATGCTTGCCGTACCACAATCCAATTAGAAACATGAACATGTTGAAAGGTATTCTATTTGTTGAACTTAATTAAAAAGAGAAATATGTATCGTTTAAAATATAAAATAAACTTTACATGAATTTAATAGTATGTAATTTTGGTTTTCCAAAAGGAAAATGACACATGTATTCCATGTGAAAATGCATATCAATGGATTCCAAAAATAACTTCATAAGTTACCTTCATAGCACTACCAACTTCCCCCGATGGGGGTGCACATGCATTGGTACAAATGGCATGTGATCGGCCATCCAGGCCTACCTCCCCTCCATGTGAATATTAATGTTGCAGTGATGACAAGACTCGATACTTACTCCTCTGGCGTGACACTCCTCCTCAAGCACTTTGAGGATAAATGTGAACCTTTGTACATGATTTAGCTCAATTTGACAGTTTGGGCAATGAGTTTGGCTGGTAAGGAGTTTGATAGAAATCAGGTTTGTCTTTATGGTGCCTCACAGGGGCTATGGCCTTGGGTGAGGAAGGAAAAGGACACTTGTAGTAGCTTGAAGTGGTTCGACATCAGTCTCCTAGTCTACCCTTGGGACCATGGTACAAAGACAGTCAAAAGTCTAGTTCTTCTCCCTCGCTTCTATTGGCAACAAAGACTTTTCATCACTCTGCTAGCTCCTGGACCCTCTCTTGCTTGAGAGAACTGCCACAGATCTTTACAAGTGCATGGATTTTTATTTGGCATCTGGTATTTTATGCTTTGAGGTCGGGTCTCGCCCTTAGCCCGGGTGACATTTACGTCTCTCGGCCAACATTTGGGGGTGGGGGTTATGTTGATGTGCATCCTTGGGGAGGTGTCTTAGAATTATTTTACTCTGGAACCTATGTTGGGTAAAATTGAGCCCTTCTCACCTTATTGGTAGTACTATAGCAGCGTTGGATACATTGTAGCACCCCCTGTAATGATCCCCATCCCCCTCCTAGAAATTTTGTCAATAGTTCTGGTTTCTTCTTGTGTCTGTCGCAACATGCTAAGGCCATATAGCCATATGAAAATAACGTATGTAAATTGTGTACGTTGGTATTCTCCAGACCCCAATCTCAGAAATTTTGGTTGGAATGAGGAAGTGGGCAATGTTGGGAGCATTTTTGTACGCTATTTTATTTTGAACATCTAATGAAAGCCATTTTGAAAGGAAAAAAAAAAAAAACAACAACAATACTCTCATTTCCCTATGGTGTTAAAAATGGCATGTAGATCATCGAATTTATTGAGCTCAAAATATGCCTTCCCCTCCTCTTTACCAAAGTTGAACTTCATTACACTTGTTGGATTTACTAGATCAGATGGTTATGACTCCCCGCCGACTTCATCACTTTCAAGGATGAGCCCTCGACCCGCTTCCCAGGCTATCGGGTTGTGGCATTACCTATATCTATTGTTGGGCGAGGAAAGTTTGAGAAGGTAAGTGGGCTCTTGAGAAGTTACAAGTGAATAGATTAGCTTTTGTGAAGGAATTGTTTGTTACAAACATGTCAAGCGATTGCGCAAACTGTGACTACGCTGACAAGAACCACTACACGTATGTTTTCTTTTATTCTCAATTTCTTATCAATCTCTCTTCCTTTTCGTTTTAAAATTTCGTGTCATTTGTCACGATTTCAAATTTAGCTACATCTGAGCTCATTCGATTTTGTGTTGTTTTGTTTCAAAGTAAAAAGGGCTTGCAGATGGACGGTATTGTGGAGACCGCTTATGAAATGGGGTATTGAGTTATATGTAGTAGTTATAAGTTTCATTTCCATGGTTTCGAAATGATATGATAATTGAATGTATTTGGATTTGATGTGAACATGCATGGTGGAAATGTATCTATGGAGAATGAATGCAAGTGCGGCCCCAACTGCCAGTGCGGTTCTTGCAACTACCACACCTGATTCAAAATATAGTCTCTTCAATGGTGGTTTGCAATACGGGTGTTATAAGTCCAATATAATCTCTTCAATAATAGTTGTCTCTCCAATTGGAGTGTAATAAGTCTAGTATGTTCCACCAGGCATGATGTTACTATACTAGGAATTTTAAATAAAGACTCAATTTACATAGATTTGGGATTTTTAGTGTCGCTTGTATTGTTCGTGGCATGCCAATTACTATGCTACTCACCTTAAGCCATCTTTGACGCTTTTGGAAAAGATTATCTCTGGTTTGTATTGCAGGGTGAACCATATGGGGAATTCCAATTATTTAATTGAGGGATACTATTAATTGCGTTGATGTTTAGGTGCGCGAAATTTCCTTATGGGGAAGTTCATTTTTCGGAGTTCCTCTACACAATGATTCTTTGGCACAATGAAATTCAAAGTGGTGGTATCTACGAAGAATACTACGTATAAAAATTATTTGGAAGTTTGAGATCTTAACATTAATCTTTATATAATAATAATATGTGCCATACTTAATTTTTTTTTTAATACAATTTCTTAATTGTATGTTTCAATCGTACATATACTGTAATTTATGGTTGTTATTAATGATAAAACTTTTGAACCAAATTTCCCTTTTAGATAACACTTAGGCTTGGTTGATTAAATGGTCCATATGATATTGCGTAGTGATTTGTTGAACTTCTTTTGGTACATTTCGTGGTTATAACATCTTTGTACTCGTAAAACGACACTCTTGGGTCATAGTCACACACACTACACTCGTTGCACTTGGGGAATGTGTATAAAGTGATGTTTTCATGTATAGTCATCATTGTTCAAGTATATTTAAGTTTTCTTGAGGAGTTTGTATGTGTCGTGCGTGGTTCTATGTCTAAACTCATCATGTTCACCCCTCACCTCATATTTCAGACTTCGACAAATATTTGGCTTCAAAGTAACCTCATTAAGGCGAAGAGCACACAAGCACACTATGAAGCCTTTATGGGTAATCCTTCATTTTTTGGAAGAGAACCATGCACCCTCCAAGGGCACAAGGCTCAAAATAATGGGTTTTCTACTCAAAATCTCAATAAAGCTTTGTATCCCACCTCGAAGATGAGGTAGCAAATGAGGCATAGAATTATTTCGTATATTTAATGAATTAAGGCTCATGGATCCTCCAATTTCTTTCCAACAAATTTTAATGTTGAATCTTGAATTTCACATTGTCAATAATTCTAGAACTCTCTACATTTAGAGTTATAGTATTTCTAGTGAATTAATTCCCTTACTCTTTCCAGAAAATGTCTTCACAAATATTATTCATTAGAAACGAATGACACAAAACAATTTAACCTATTCTAAACAAAAGAAGTGGTATGATAAAGTCAAACAACTATTGCAATAAAGAAATTCATAGAAGTAAGATATAAGTTTTACTTCTCTATTCCTAGAACTACAAATGAACTTCACTTCCAATACCAAGTTTGTAGGTAAATCGCAAAAAAAAGGTGTGACAATATACAAAGTTCCAAAATATATTATGTTCATGAAAACTAATTCAATGATATTTTACTAAAATCACAACTCCTTGGGTCTATTTCAGAGACAATGAAATCCAAAATATGTATCATGCATAGCCAAAGTGCTAAATATGTAACCATACATGTATCATGCATAGCCAAAGTGCTAAATATGTAACCATATATGTATCATGATAGCCAAAGTGCTAAATATGTAACCATTTCATGCGTTGCAAAATTTTCATGAAACTAATTTAGGGATATTTTAACCAAAATTCCTACTCTTTGGGTTATTTCAAACAACTAAAAATGAAAATAAGTACCATCAGGTAAGACATACTAAGGTGGTTTTTTTTTATTAGTTTTTTCCTTGTTTTCAATTTCCTGTTGGGCATAACTAGCGGGCTCAACATGTAAACATTTCTTCTATTTTGAGAGAAAAATATTTTGTTCTTTTTTCCAATAACGAGTATAGGGTGCTAAGGAAAACAACTCAAAAATAAAAAAGAACCCAAAAGAATAAAATAAAGGATTCATCTAAACATGTTGAGAACTACTTGTATATACAACGCAAAAAGATATTTATGATTACCATAAGTTGTAGGTAAAAGTAGTTGTGACAATTTAGAATAGGTTCTCTTCAACTCAGTGTCAAATTGGATGGTGAAATGATTAAACAAATAAATTCAAAAGATAAACCATGTATGCAACTCTAGACAAAACAAAAGAACATTTTATCATTTTGCTTCACTACAACACATTAAATTTTGAAGATGACAAGATAACAAAATTCCAAAAGAATGATTCCAAGTTATGCCATGTAAGGGATATATGTAGTCATGACATAAAATGTTTGTTACAGGTAATCATTGATGAATGATAAAAGTTGTGAGAAATCACTAAGCATTGTACTTTATCTATATAGTAAAAGGTTTGAAATTATTTGTAATCTATCATGCCTCAATATTGTAGAGTACCAACCTAATAACATTTTATGCAATGATATTTGTTACTATGACTTTTTATAAATTATAAGCGAAATAATTAATTATTGAAAAATGTTGTGTTACGCTAATAATGTAGCTTAGTTGTTCATTTTTGTTCAAAATGAGATACTCCAAATAGCATTTTGAATTAATGAACCTACCAAAAAATAGGAAAATACTATCAAACAAGACATTGACCACCATCCCCCAAAAAATAGGAAAATACTATCAAACAAGACATTGACCACCATTCAACATGGTCACGCATACACAAGGCTTGCCATTACCAAAACTGGATCTAGATCCACAATATATACCAACACCAACAATCTTCCTATAGCCAAAGTTGCTCAATTCCTTGACATCAATGTCTACAATGAACATTGAGTATTAGAATAGTTTGCATGAATATTAAATAGGAACATGCAATCAAGCAACTTTAATATGATTTTAGTTTAAGCACTTGTAAGGTTGATGGTGAAATACATACTCAAGAAAACTATTAAGCACATATGATTGAATAAAAAAGTGGGTAGGAAAAAGAAATCATAAATTTCAAAAAGCCATATCAAATTGAGACATTGAGAATAGTAGCCATGCAAAAGAGGAAAAACACTGAAAGCTTGCTTGCCTACTAAAAATTTGTTAAGCCTTCTGTAATTTGCATATCTTATTAAGAAATTAAAAATAAAAATAAAATGTTTCTCAATAGACTAACTATAAAAATAAAAAAACAGTGATAATTGACTAAATAATAATTAACTAATATATACATTTATATACTTCTTTATTGGCAAGATGTGTGTTTGAGATTTAAAAAAGTATGAGTAGAAGGAAAAAAAATAAACAACAAAAAAATCAAAATCAAATATGGAAAGTGCGAGAAATGAAATTTAAAAAAAACAAAAGCATCAACCCATCCTTTTATGCAAAAACAGAAAAGCGCACGAATTGAAATTTAGAAAGAAGGGAAGAGAGAGCAGGGATTTTCTCAACTATTGTAGAGGAAGTGTAAGTAGATGCGGGAAAACTCCATAGCCGTTGAACAAAGTTGGGGAATTGAATTGCTATATATATATATATATACATATTGAGTCTTATCTAGTCTGCTATGCTTTGAGTTTGGGTTTGTTTGTGTCTAGGTCGAGTTTGAGTTGGTCGATCATGTTATATATGTGTGGGTATGGGGTGTGGGTATGGGCAGTGGAGTTGTTTAACATTTTTTTGGGGCTCATTAATTATCTCCCAGAAATGGTATGAACATATATTTGGGCTCATCGATTATCTCTCTAAGAATGGTATTGGTGTAACCCAGCCCAAAAGGCCTACACTTTACACTTTACACGCGGAAGGAAAATGTATATGTGGCAAATAAAAATCTTAACTGTGTTTGTCTGCGGGATTTTTATGTGAGTTGGTAGCTGAAGAGTTAATGCTTGCAGTAAATATCTGTACTCCGTCTCGAGACTGCTCCCGCTTGCCCTTCCCGCCTTAACCCTTGTTCATTATGGCATGTTCTGGATTGTTCATTAGTTATTTCCGCTCTGAGGTTATCTGTTCTGGTCGAGGGTTTCTGGGTTTCTTCTGTAGAATGCTATATACTCTGGTCTGTTGGTATGTGCAACTCTTTGTGTGGGCAAACTCGGCCCCTCCTCTATTCAACCCGCTTGCAATTTGAATGGAAATGGCGTTTGGTTTTGATGGCTATTCAACTCGGTTCCGTGGTTTGACCTTGGTGAGTATTTCTGTTGTTTCCTTCTTTACATGCGCGGATTTCTTAAGGTATTTGTTAAGCACTTGTTGCAGGTTGTTATATCTTGTTGTTTATGTGTATCTCGTGGTTCTTGGTCGAGGTTTTGTAGCCGTTTCTCGGAATCACTGTGGTTTTGCTGTGTTTTCTTGGAACCTTGTTGTCTCTGGTTCGAATCTAGTTGGTTATTATCTGCTTGCTGTTGGTTGGGTCTCTCACAGTGCGGCACTGTATTTTCCTTCGAGCACAGGACTTTTCGGGCACGCGTCCTTCGTTTGGAATAGGTAAATACTCTTGTCCCTGTTTCAATCTTGCTCGGCTTCTCTTTCTGGAACTAACCCACTTTGTTCCTCTGGTCTACACTCACCCAAATTCTTTAGGATGTCACACGATTGTATTCGGCTTCGCTCTCCCAGGTAATTTCACTGTATTT
>APFE031072977.1:0-13926 GCA_000404065.3 Pinus taeda | reverse complement strand
AACCAAATGAAAAGCAAGTTCAAGAAAGCAAAACAAAAACTTTTCAAAAAGTTCTCTTCAAAGTAGCAACAAAAAAGTCTTTTCGAAAATGCTCTCAACAAAACTGAAACTTTGCGATTGAAACAACAAGCAAGAAACACTTTTGCAAGTTGACACCCTATAAAGAATGAAAACTCAACAAAAAAAAATGTGTTTAAAAAGTCTTTTTAATAATCGAAAGCAACAAGGAAAGCTTTGGTAACAAAGACAAAAAAAGATCAAAAAGACAATTTCAAGAAAGTATCAAATGACAACTTTGATGAAACAAAGAAGTAGATGGCCACAAAAAGCGATTTCGTTAAGCAAACAAAAAGTCACCAAAAAGAAAAGTTGAACACAAAGATTGATAACAATCTTTCTGCTCTGATAACTCAGAGCAGCCAAGATTCCAATCAAGAAATCTTGTGTGCTTCTAGCAAAAAGATGATGACGCTTGCAAACACAAAACAAGACCAATACTCCTTATAATTAGAGAGAAATCGGAGTAAGACGCTTGCTGTAACACAGACAACTGATACTAACAAAAATGATTGTTTCAAACTGACTGAAAACACCAGACAAACTTCAGAGACACAAAAATCTATAAATCCTGAAAGTTGCAAGATATACGCGACTGTACTTAGTGCAGACTGCGTGTATACGCGACTGTTCCTCAGGAAACCTGGGTATACGCGGGTTCACTTCAGACAACAAGCATTTATACGCTTTTGTAACTAAATAAAACAACGTATATATAATATTTCAAGAAAAATAAAAAACAAACTGAAGAAACTGGCAAAACTCAGAAGTCAAGAACAGACCAGACAGTAACAATAAACCAGCAAGCAACTGAGCCCTGATAGGCTTGACAAACACCCAAACTAGGAACAACAAGAGTGTTGTCCCCAGCGGAGTCGCCAATTCTGTTGAGGGATTTTTATCCCCTAGGGCTTTTGGGTGGAACCCTAGCAGACTGAAAGTTGTCCAAACAAAGAAACATGCATACACACAGGCATTATGCTAGCAAAAGCTAATTCTAAAGTAAGAAGGACGTACCTCAGGTCCTACGTTCGAGTAGTTCCTTAAGGGTCCAAACCCTTCTTCACGTCCCTTTCGCTCCTTTGCCCTGCAAAACCAACAATTCCAAAGAATGCAGTAGTATATGGACAAAGATTTATACAAAAATCATCTTTATGTTATAAGAGAAGGAAGTTAGTTATGAACTTTAAACAACCATTCATACATGAAATTCAAACATGAACATCATAAACATAAAGAAGAAGCATATCGGGAATCAAGACGTGTTTCTTTATTATAGACAAATAGAAAGTACAAAAGGAGTAATATCACCTTAGCAACCTTTGCAAGCTCCAAGCACAGCTTCCTTCCGGATCCGTCCTGCCTCAAGCCTCTAGCATATCTCCTTCCAAGACTCACTCCATGATGCCATAACTAAGGGATGAACATCAAATCACAAGGAAACAAGGGTTTCCTGTACAAATGGGGGAAGTGCAGAAGGCACAAGGGTCTTCAGACCTGGTCAGGGGGGAAATCTCAGTATAATAACCTTTCTCTCTCTTCTCTCCTCCTTTTTCCCTTTGATGTCTTTTTATACCAATCCCAAAGTAGTTTTTTAGTTAGGGATTGGTTGGGAACAGTTGGGGCCACGGGCACTAACAGGTGATCAGCAGGTAAAACCCATGATCTCCGCCCGAAAATAAGGAGTTTTATATTTTTTTAAGTGTTTTAATACATATACGCGGGTTGGGTATATATGGACCCGCGTATACACGTGTTTAACTCAGGGCAATGTCGCGTACAGGGAATAAAACACTGTTTTTTAGATTTGGGACCAGGTCTGGAAGGAGGGGTTGCCCTAGGCCATGAGTGCAGCATCAAAAACCATAATAGTGAGATTTGTAGCTATAACAGAGTGCACCACTTCATGAGCTTGAATGATATTATCAAGAATTTCTCTACCTTCTACATATCTAGATTGTTCCACAGAAACAAGAGAAGGAAGGAGAGGTTTGAGTCTATTGGCCACCACCTTAGAT
The DNA here is from genome assembly GCA_000404065.3 of Pinus taeda. Taxonomy (NCBI): domain Eukaryota; kingdom Viridiplantae; phylum Streptophyta; class Pinopsida; order Pinales; family Pinaceae; genus Pinus; species Pinus taeda. The sequence goes on along the minus strand of APFE031072977.1, from coordinate 11,851 downwards.
ATTATCTTATAAACCACATTACACAAAGCTATGGGTCTAAACCTATCAGGAGTTTGAGCCAAGTCCTATTTTGGGATCAGGGAGATAAAGGAGGTATTGAGCGCCTTCAAAATGGTTTTATTCCTCCTGGAATCTTCGACTACATCCAGAATATCTTGTTTGACTATACTCCAGCATGCTTTAAAGAAGTCCACGTTGAGACCATTAGGGTCGGGCGTCTTTCCATTCTGCATTTCCTTAAGGACCTCACTGACCTCCTCTTAAGTAACTGGCCTATTAAGGCTGAAATTGTCCTCACTAGACACCAACCTGGGTATATGTCTTGTAAGAACCCTGATGGACTGTTCTCGATCTGAAATGGTTTCCTTTGCTATGTCGTTAAAGTGCTGAACTAGCACAACTTCAATATCTTCATGAGAACTGAGAACATTACCACCCTTGTCCTTGATCGAATAAATCTTGTTATGAGCTCTATTCACAATAGTGGATCTAGGAAAAAATATGGTATTTCTCTCCCCCTCTTTTAGCCATTGTACTCGAGACTTTTGTCTCCAAAATATTTCCTCTTGTTTACATAAACACTCTCAGTCTTGATGATATTTGGAAACCTGATCACTTTTATCCTTATCAAAGCCATCCGTGACAAGGGCTTGGTTGAGTACCTGCATTTTGCCTTCAACAGATTTTTTAGCTTCAAAAATATTGCCATATTCGTTTTTGTTCCAATCTTTAAGCTTGAGTTTGATGTGTTTTAGTCTTTTTTGGAGAAGGAACATTCTTGAGCCCTGAATGTTCAAATCTTCAGCCCACTAGTTGGCAATGTTGCTTATGAAATCCGGGTGGGAGAGCCATATGTTCTCAAATCTAAAAGGTCTATTCCTGGGGGTTCCCATGCCCTGAACCTCCATTTGAACTGGCCAGTGTTTTTAGCCTCCAAAGGGGAGAACTCTAGCTATCATTTCTTTGTCTATGAGCATAAGGTCGTGTGAAATTATGAATCTGTCTAATTTAGAGGCCACCTAAGAATCACCTCCTATTTTGTTGTTCCAGGTAAAGAGACCATTACTTGTTACAATGTCCACCAACTTCATATTATCTATGAAGGTTTGAAAAGCTAAAGAATCTTTGCTTGTAATTCTGGTCCCCCCTTTTTTCTCCTAAAGTGATTTGATCTTGTTCAAATCACCCCCTAGGATCCATGTTAATCCTGCATGTCTGTCTCTAAGATCCTCTAAAGAATTTAGAAACCTGAGTTTATCGCCCAATCTTTGAGGACCATACACATTTGTTACTAGCTTAGTTTCCTTATCTCCCACAGGCTGGATGACCACCGATAAATAATCCCTAGATGCCTCAACATCTATAATGCTAATTTTTTGGGGATTCCAATGAGTGAGTATACCTCCTGCAGTATTCTCTGCTTTGACTTCCAGAAAATCAAATCAATTGAGCCATTTGCTATGGATTTCTTTTATTTTTTGAATGGAACATTTGGTTTCCTGGATGAAAATCATATCCGGTGCTACTTGCTTCATTCTATTACTCAGAATTCTTTGTTTTCTTTTACTACCTAGACCCCTAATATTCAAAGAAGTGAACTTCATAGTTAAAGATTTGTGAAGGAGTAGCTGGTAAGGTCTTTCATCTTACCTGAATTTATCATAAGCTTTCCACATTCCATCAGTAGCTCATTCTGATTTTTCCTGCCTCTTTTCTTTCCTGGGTTTCTGAGTGCTAATCCTGGTGTGTTTTTCATCGTTTTCACACCTTCACTGCTCTGCTTATCACTATTTCTTTGTCTCTGCATCCCTTTGGTTTGGGTTTTCCATATAAAAAATTGTTGCACTCTAGTGAACTCCTTTGGATGTAACAAATCCACGCCTTCCCCAGTTCCTTGATCCAAGAACCCTTCCAAATATAGGTTCTCTTTCTCAAGTATTTCCTATAGTTCTTGGTCCTCCGTTTCCATCTCACTCTGGGTCATTTCATGGTCCATCTCCAGCTCTACTTCATTCATTATAGATTCTTTCTATTTAATATTTTCTTGTGCTTGAACATTGTCTTCCTCTTTCCCCTCCTCCACTAGACTTCCTTCCTTTTGTCTGGTCTGCATTTGTATTCCCGTCCTCCTCTTCGAGGACTTGAAACCTGTTCTGACTAGATTGTTGTCCTCTTGATTTTTGTGTCTTTGGCCCCCTTTTGCTTCCTTTTTCCTTATGTGCCACTTTGTGAAATATTTCCTCATCTTTCCTTGTGTTAGCTTTACTCTTATTCTCCATTTTACTGAGAGGGAAATCTCTGAATAGGTGCCCATGTTCATGGCATTTGCGACATCTGAATGGTATATGTTCGTAATATACTATTTGAACCCATTTTTCATCATATACTTCCAAGATAACTTCATCTAGTAGAGCTCCAGAGAGATCCATCTCCACACATATTCTAGCAAAGGAAGTATAATTTCCCCTTCTAGTGGCCTTAGAAGCTTTGACAAAGTGTCCTAACTTATTTCCTATGGCAGCTAAGGATTCTATTTACCAGTAATCAAGAGGTAGATAGTAGAGTCTTACCCAAACTGGGACCGAAGTAAAATTTTCTTGCTCTGGAACAAAATTCATAATCCAAGGTCACATATAGAGGCCTTCTGCAGCATAAAAGTAGGGCCCTCCTTCAAACACTTTGTCCTTATCTTCAATATTAGCAAATACCACAGTGAAAAAAGCCTTTGAACCAAGATGTAGGTCAAAGCTTCCTTTTGGTTTCCAGTGGTATTTAATCCACATCTGTAAAGCTTTTTCAGTGGGCCATAAGCCCATGAATGTGTTCCCTGTGCGCCTCCAGAGCATGATCATTTAAAACAACTCGAGGTGTAACCGCAGCTTTGGGTTTACATGGTCCCTTTTGTGCTTTGTATTTTGTTCTATGTTCCTTGTCTTCTTCCTCATTTTCCTTGGTGTTGTTATTTTCCCGCGATTTAGTGCCATCTTGTTCCTCTTCACTATTTCTTTGCCTTCATTCTGAAGGACCTCTACCCTTCTCCATTGGTTTTTTACCCCTGCTGGTCACAGCTTGCTTGTAGGAGGGAGTGGATCCCCCTCCTTTGCGACCATCCATGGTGAAAAAAATCTTCGCAAGCCTATAACCCTAGCAAATTGCCCTGCGCAGTCCCATAAACATTGAACTATTTCACTTATGGTTAATGGTAAAATATTTATTTTTTTTATTAATATTTTTTTGTTTTAAATATTACATGTAAACTAAACATAGAATAAATTACACATATGCAATATCAATAATATTATTTTTCAATTCCATATTAGGTAGCGAAAAATTACATCCCCCTCTTACTAAAAAGTAAATTACTTTCTTTTACTTTCAATTACTTTATCTCTCTATTTAATCATGATCTAAAATTAATGTAAATATTAAGTTATTGTTTTTAAATGTAAGTTTGCATCTCCCCTGTATTGGGTTGTAGAGTGCCTCTAAGGGCAAAAAAACAAAAAAAAAAAAATGTTTATTAATTTTAATTAATATATTATAAAACATCAATTTACGCCAAGTAATAATATGGTATTTAAAAAATATTTTATAATCATAAAAGATTTATAATAAATATTTTGAATAAGTTATATTTATATCAATTTAAAAATATTTAAGTAATTTGGACACATGTCCTCCTCCCTTAATTAGCTAAATAAATAAAATATGTCTAAAATCAAAAATTAAAATGTTTCATTTTTCAAAATAAAAAAAATATTGTCTATATAAAAAATAATGTCTATTATAATAAAAAAACAAAAATCACAATGTCACCTATAATAATTAAAAAAACAAAAAAGAGTGCTTGGTACTAATTTATTTAAATATCAATTTCATTTTTATTATAGTTGTTTTAAGAAGAGGGACTTTACTAACTAAGCTATCCATGAGGGCTTGTGATCTATGTATATACCATATAAAAGAATTAAATAAATAAATTCTTATGGTTAGAACATTTCAATTAGTTTTAGCATTTTACATTTTGATCCTTTTTAAAAGTATATTTTTCAGTGAGTTTTGTAAAGATTTATTGGAATTGCAATTTTAAGCTATGTAGTCTAAACAATTCATGAGTACAAGGGGATTTTCAAGACATAGAATCCATTTTTGTATTCAAAAATGATATTTAAATAATGAAAAATTATACACAATATAGTTGGTGTAGATCCATCTTAACCACTAACCTATCAAGCTCATAGAGGGATCAACTCTCTTAGGGTGCAAATCATTTTTCAAGTTTTGCACTCTCAAAAAAATTTACACATCTAGAGATTTGATCCCTCTCAAATCTTTCTAGATGTGTAGTTAAGATAAATTTATACTAATTATGCCGAGAGACACATTCTACAACCCATTATGACCCCAATACGTAAATATGTCCGTGCTCAAAATCAAATTATAGCTAAAATCTACCAACATAAAAATAAAAAATTAGAAATCCAAATAATGTAAATATAAATATTGTCAACTTAAACATAAATTTAAATAACCATATAAATAAACAATTAAAAATCGAATAACACAACCAATTAAATTTATTCGTTCGATATTATTTCCGCGGCCTGAATTTGTGTTCCTTCTCGGTTATGTCGATTCTCATTCACTGGATTCGTGTTCTCCACTTGCAGGTAAATTATCTAGCCAAGAGTATGATTTAAATTGTAATTCTTCTATTCACCCAAGTGTATGTTTTAAATTGTAATTCTTTTTAAATAAACATGTTCGCGAGTTACACTCGAATAGAATAGCATTTCGCTAATAAAAAGTGTGTCAAAATCAAAATTGTTGCTCTTATAAGATTAAAAAAAGGTTAAATTCAAACAAACAATGAGTAAAACAAACATGGATAATTTCAAACAAGGGTAGAGATGATTGTCGATTATAGAATTAAAAAATTATGATGATTATTAAAAAAAAAAACCACCAAATAAAAAACAATTGGATTTTTTTTTAATAATATAACGAATTCGTTGTTCAAATCATATTTACCAAATTCGTCCGTATTAGCTAAAAAAATAGGTTAATTCGCCAGTTAAAAATACGTTAATTCGCCAGTTAGGTTCGGCACGGCGATTAATTCGGTGAACTCCAATTCGATACAGTGCAACATTTTTGCAACCGTTTGCTGTCTCCTGCTTCATTCCTTAACTTGTGCGAACATGAATACGTAATGTGTTTCGTTACACTAAACAATGCCCTGTGCTTCGTTGCACTTAACAATGGCCATACGCAAAGTATACGCTAAGGAAGTTTGATATATACACATTCACATGGTTGACTAAATAAATATGGATTATTAAACATTGTTTAAATATATTTTATAAATTCAGATGATGGTGATGTACATTATGTAAATTTAAAAGTATTGATTTACTTTTTACTTATTTTGTTAAAAAATAAAATTTATATTTATTTCATTAAATTAAAAACTTATTTTTCAATGGTTGAATTAGTGGAAATAGGTTATTGAACTTACCTTGTAATTGTTGAATAGGAATTGGCAAGGTAAATTTTTAATTCCAACTTTGCTTTGTTGATGCATTGGAAGAAATTTTTAATTCCAGCTTTGCTTTGTTGATCTTTTGGAAAAATACAAGTTCGGACCTGCCCAAGGTTGGTGAAAATAATAAGGGAAGGGCAAAACAAGTTTGGAACTAGGCAACCTTAGTGGAAAATTGAAATAATGTAGAGAAAGGCAAAGCTAATGCTAAGATCAATTGCCTTTTATAAATTTTATATATATATATAAATTAATATACCTATACTTTATAAAATCGTCTTTTTCTTTTTAATTTTTTTTCAATAAGAAATGTCAATTTGGGCTTATTCATTATGTGATTACAGAAGCTTGAATACACAAATATAAGTGTTTTCTATCTTAAAATTGATAATTCTTATTGGAAAAAATAAAAAGATATATAGTAATTTTTAATAAAAAAAGAATTAAAAAATAAAATTATTTATATTAGAACTTTATAGAGACAAATGCAATATAGAAAAAAATAATTCTTATCTTTATAAGAAATATAAAATAGTAAATTGATTGCAAATCAATAACTCTTATATAAAACATAAAAAACAATAACTTCTCTTTTGGAAAAAAATTAACTTATACAACTTTTATATAATATAGTGTCGAATTTTTACAACTTTTATACAACTTATACAACTTTTATATAATATAGTGTCGAATTTTTACAACTTTTATATAATATAGTGTCGAATGTTTACGATATTGAATTGTATAGAAGCGAATGTTTTCCGTATCATATCGAATTCGAATGATAACTATGGTTCAAATTCCTTCCAGGTTTCCTTTCACTTAATTTATTTTATTCACTATGTGGTGTCTGCATTGGATTCCTTGATCGAAAACCTCATTGCCAACTCCCTACATTCCACACACTAACTCCACGTTGACCTTTCATATTGACCCCAATCGTAGATTCTTTAACGTTTTGACAGCCATGTCTGGACAATCTCAAAGAGTTAATGCATGAATGAATATGTTTTTATAGTAGTGTTAATAGGGCACTCCTAATCATAAATGTTCAAAACATATTTACTGAAGGAAACGTTATTAATTCAAAAATTTAGAAAATAATAAAACATAAGGTATAATTAAATCATATATGGATGCATTATTGTTACTTTATTTTGATATTTATTTCCATTAAAAAAATTATACATTATTTTACCTAGGTTCAATTTTTTTTTTATTAATTAATATATTTATTTATATATATATATAATATATATATATATAATATTATATACATATTATTTCAAGCTTTTCATAAAAAATATTGAAAATGTCAAAATTTAAAATTAAAAATTCATTTATTTATTTCATAAGAAAAATATTATTCATTATAACCACATCTAATGAGGTTTTAGTTTCTGTTTCTCAAAAAATAGAAGAAGATAATCGTTAATTTATATGTTTGGTTTTTTTTACAGAAATATAACAACACCATGGGTACTAGTAATGACAACCCCATGAGTACTAGTAATGAGGAAATGAATAATAACAACATTGAAGAAATAAGAAGTGTACAAAGACAAGGAGTAAATCATATGAATGAACTAATTGAAATGGAAAGAGAGTAGAAGACGATACAAAAAAATGAGCAACAAAGATTGTGAAGGCAACAAATGACTAATGATCAAAGGGAAGAACAACGAAGGAAGGATTGTGAAAGAAAAAGGCTAAAATGACAAAGGCCGAATGAGGATGAAAAGGAAGAAGAATGAAGGAAGAATTCTAAAAGAGAAAGATTGAAATTTGAAGGAATGAATGAGGATGAAAAAGAAGAATAGAGAAGTCAAAATAGACAAGAAGTAAGAGCACATTGAAGAAGACAATTAAGAGGTCTCAATGATGTAAGACAAATAATTGAACATATTTCTCCTATAGGTATGAATCTCGAAAATCATCAACTAATGGAGCAATGTGATGATGAACATGAAATGATGTCCAATGTATCAATGAGTATGAATCTCGAAAATCATCAACTAATGGAGCAATGTAATGATGAAATTGAGATGATGTCTTCATATCAAGATGAAGTTACTGCATATAAAAGAATTTGTGAAAGAATTGATAAATTAGGTCATTCTCAAATGCATTATGTGTGTGAGGAGTCATATCCTGGGAATCAAGTGGTGACTAGTAACACATGTCCAAAGTGTACAAGATGTAAAAGAGAGGGTAATAAGCATATATTTTCATCACAAAATCATAGAATCTTGGGTTGCAACATTTGATCCTTGGAAGTCTTACACAAGTTAAGGAAATGTTCATAGCACAAGCAAGTCCAATTTTGTAGGAAATGCATTCAGTGGGTGGCCAATACAAATATATAGGACATGTTACCACTCTAGGAAACTCTCCTATGGTTGTGGCTCGGAGATGCTTGGTAACATATAATCTTGGATATTGTTCTCAGAACTATCGTAATAGATGATAGTTTGGATCAAGCCAGATAACCGTTTCGACTATGTTTTACCCAAGACATGCATGAACACCCTCAGCCTACAAGGCTTTAGACCACTAATGCTCAATAGTTTGTAGATTAAGTGAATGAATGGAGAATACTAACCATACCAGCAGATACATACATAAACATATGATGGTCAGTTACAGAAAGAAAATGAAGCTTGCAAATCTAATACCTCAACACAGAGATAAGATGGTAGTTATCTGACATTAGACACAAAAGAAACCTGAATAGCCTATTCAAATGCAAGCTTAAAGCAGTAGGGAAATTGGGATATTGAACATATAACAACAAAAGAAGCTTGTATTACTGATGAATGAAGATGAGAAGCTTGAGAGGCAAAGTCTTAACAGTCTCCAGAAGTTGAACCCTGATTACATCTTACTTTTAGCTATTTATATCTCTTTACAATGCTCTCGAGCTTTTTAGGGCTTGAGGTGTCTTAATCTATTCCCACTGTCTTTAACTGCCTGATTACAAATAAGGACACAATTCTCCTTCCATCACGAAAACGATAATTAATTCTGGTACAGCGCCGCCCTGTTAGGTGGTTGGCTTGATTCTTCCTGTGAGGCTCCATGACTGTTTAATTCTGTTTGCATGTATCGTGTTGTGTCCTTCCTCTTTCATCCATACTTTCCGTTAATTCGGTTCAGCGGCCTGATTGTCATGATACTGATAGAGCCAACCACCTTCCTCAAATGCTGTAAATGATCCTTGTGACTGTTGTAGAAAATTGTTATGTCATCAAGATAAATGAAGACAAACTTGTCATGTTCTCCCACGAAGGCTATGTCCACGGCCCTCTGAAAGGTAGCCCCAGCATTCATCAGTCCAAAAGGCATTTTAGAGTACATGAAGGTGCCCCAAGGAGTAGTGAATGCGGTCTTTTCTTGGTCTTCTGGGTGTACGGTGATCTAATTATAGCCTGAAAATCCATCTAAGAAAGACATGACTCTAGCCCTTGAAACTTTTTGCAGCAAATGTTCCATCTTAGGTAGGGGATAATTGTCTTTCTTAGAGCACTTGTTTATATTTTTGAAGTCAACACAAAGTCTGATTTCTCCATTTTTCTTTCTTACTACCACTAGGTTATCTATCCATTTTGAATACCTTAGGGGGACTATGATCCTGGCAGCCAACAATTTCTTAATTTCTTTTTCAATCAAAGGTAGTAATAGAGGGCTAATGGGCCTCAGCTTTTGCTTAAAAGGGATGGTGTTCTTCTCCAGTGGAATCTTATGCTGGATGATGTTTGTGTCATAAGCCTTAAGGTCACTGTACTCCCAAGAAAAAGTATCAGTGAATTGTTTCATCAGGGTGCAATACTTAGAACTCTGCGCAGCGGACAAGTGAGTAGATAGATTTATATACTTTGGATGGTCTAGACTCCCTACGTTATGTCTATGAACTTCAGACTCATCTTTTTTTTTTGTTAGGCTTATAAGGCATATCATTATGATCAAACAACTTCTCTAGAGGCACCAACCCTTTAGGTATATGGTTACTAGGCAGCTGTACAATGTTGTGTTGACCAATTTTGTCTCTCATTTTGGACTGATGTCATTCCTCCATGGCTTCATTCTCTTGATCAAATTGAATTTCAGAGAATTAATCAATGACTTGTAGAAACTTGTTGACTTCATCATCATCTTCAAAGACTTTCCAATACTTGACATTATCAGGAAATGACAATCTATATTTCACTTGGATTTCATAAGTCAACTTGGGAGGCAAAGGAGGGACAAAAATGCTAGCAGACACAACAAGGGAATCAACAAGCTGATTCTTAGCCCTAGGGATGTACGAAATACTAAAGCTATTGAAAGAATCTTTGAGCTTCCATACCTCATCTCTGTATGCCTTCAGCCTGGGGTGCTTCGCTTGGAATGTCTTGTTCACCTGCTGAATAATAAGGTTTGCATCTCCAAACACTTTCAGATATTTGATGCCCATTTCTTTAGCGGCGTTTAAGCCTAACATCAAGGCTTAGTATTCTGCGATGTTATTGGTGACCTGAAAAGTTAGCTTGAAAGGCAGATGTATGAATTCTTGTGTGGGAGATACAAGAACTACACCCACTCCTGCAACTTCCTTAGAGCAAGCTCCATCAAAGAACATACCCCAGATTTGTGGGCTTCCTTCCTCTGTGATATGGCAAACCGACTTTCTAAGCTGTATGGAGGCCAACTAGGATTCTTCTACCTGGAGGATACAGGCCCCAAAATTAATATCAACAGCATAGATGTGATGATTAGTAGGATTCCTTTCATCATTGATGATATAAGCTAACTGAGCTTCTCTGTATAACCTCCTAATTTCACCTCCAAAAACTGGGACAATGGCATAGGACAGGTCATTCTGCAATGTCCCACCTAATATTTTAATCCATCCCCTAGAAAGTAGCATGCCAAACTTGGGAGGGACATCTACTACCACAATATCCATCACCATGCTCTTCATGGGCAGCTGAGACAAGGTGATGGTTAGGTCTTTGATTAACCCAAAGCATTTCACCTTTCTAGAATCAAAAGAAAACAAGTCATGATAAGGCCTAGTGATGTCAAGGCCTAACTCATCCATGACAACCTTGGGCATCAGATTATGGATGGCACCTATGTCCAGCAGACAATTATGAAGGATTTTGTCATGAATAGTCAAGGAGACATAGAATGATGGGGAATTGTCATCAGAAGGTTCAGTCGTTGGGCTAAGAACAACTGCAGGTTTTTCATCTTGCAAATTCACATAGTCATTTGATGCTTGTGTCGCCTTAAACTCAAGGGCCTCAAGGACAGGTCTCTTAAAGGCTTTGTTCTTTACTAGTTCCATCAAAGGTATAGATATTTTCAGCTTCTGGATTTCTAATTCAAAATTGAAAGGAGAAGGGGACTTGTCAGGGCCTCTTACCTCTTAAGTTGGGGCTTTACAGATGATGAGATTAGTTGCTGGTCATTTTTGCTTGTTAGTTTGCTGTATTGTAGGGATAGTGGACTTTTGAACAGGATTTTCCTTGGCAATATTCACCTTAGACCTTAGATTTTATCTAAGTTGGTCATCAGTTTGCAGAACAGCCCCACCATCCCATTCTAGGCTGATTTGGTCCTTGGATAATGACTCTTCATATGCCGCTATGGTCAAGAAAGAGGCACTGCCCTTATCTTCTAGACAATGGATCTCATCATCTTCTTCATACTGATCTTATTCCATGACTACATTCTGCAGAGGCGTCTTCACTCTTTGGTCTTCATTTTCACCTTTTTTTCTTTGAAGAACCTGCAACTGCTCATTAGCTCTTCGATATGGGTTCAAGTTCCTAGAAGCAAAAGCATTAGGAGATTTTCCTTTCCCAGAGTATTGTTCCATCTTTAGCTTGGAGATTTCAGAGGCTAATGACTCTATCATCTTGACTATCTTGGGATCTAAATATGAGGAAGATTCACCCCTCTATCTCCTTCAGTCAACATGTCCTTTGAGTTTCTCTATAGCCATGATGTTGGATTCTCCTCCAAGGTTGTATCCTACATTTCAGCCAAAGTAGCACATCTTCTCTCCCTCAATAGTAAACAGAAGTTAGAATCAAAGGCATTGGCATAGGTGAGTTTAGCAGAGGTAGGGGTGGGTTTCACTTCAACTGGTATCTTGTTGTACATGTGGTTAAACCTTTTTATCAAAATCAGACAATGACTCCCCATTTTCCATTTTCAAGTTCCCAAACTCAGTATGGTAGTAGAGCAGATCTTTCTTATCTCACCAATGCTTTAGGAATACATCATCTAAGGCCTCAATATCTGTTATAGACCTAGGGG
>APFE031072970.1:903-20847 GCA_000404065.3 Pinus taeda | reverse complement strand
TTGAAGGTTTAGGGTTTTTTTGGAAATTTCGATGTTTTCGCTGTTATTTTTGCTTTTTTCGCTGTTATTTTTGCCATCCCGTGCTATCCTCGACCGTCCCATGCCCTCGGCCGTCCCGTGCCATCCTTGGCGGAGGCCTTCGCCCCACAACCGGCCCCGAGCAAAAAGACAAAGGGAAAATGGAACATCGCAACAATGACCCCAAACAAACCCTCTGTCGCTGCTCTCAATTGACTTGCATAACTTGTCTTCACCTCCTCTATGAAAGCTTTTGCCAGGAACTTCACTCTTTGTATTTGAAATGAAGCCTCGAAACCCTCTGTCACTACTCTCAATTGACTAATTTGAGTATATTTACAGTTTAAGCAAATTTGGGGTTATTTTGGTTGCGCTGAAAATAACAAATTCTTTAATGGCCATATGTTTGGGGCAGTATAAGTCTACCATTGCAGTTATTTAACTATGAGCATATATAGCTTCCCTGCATTTATATCTATGAACAAATTAGTTATCTGTTGTTGCATATATAGCATCCCTGCATTTTGATAGTCCCTTAAATTTAATACGATTGTTGCTAAATGTGGATTCTATCATCATAACTGAATAATTCGATCCCGAATTCTTTTTGGAAATCTAATTTGATGCGACCATAAAATAAATAAACAAATAAGGAGTTCACACATTTTACAGTCGATTCCAAAACCGGTTACTCATGGTTACATAGATAAGAGAATAAATATTTTTAGTAATGAATTATGTTCTCATACATAAAATGCATTTCAACAACTAACCCTTCTCGGGGTCCAACGATAAAACCGTACTGTATCAGTGGCTTTTCATTTTAATTTAATTAAGGATGTGGATCCTGTAAATGAGCAAATATGACTTATTCCTAGGTCCCACTGATTTAGTTGTTCACTTCAAAGTTCTAATGTATATTAGTATCTGATATAATAGTTTACTCATTATGTGAATATCTGATGTAGTCTCTATTTCTAGCCCGTCTTGTGGTTCACTGACTAGCTATTACAAAATACAATGGGTAGAAATTGCTTTGTAAGCATTATGGTTGAAGCATGAGCTATCAAGTTGAATGATGTTCCTTTAGATAACGGTCCACTTATTGGAGCCATAAGTGAGTTTAGAGCTTTGTACACTACTGCAAATTTGATGCCTTCAATGTTGAGATCAAAGGCATCCTTTGGAAAAATCTCACCATCATCTTTTTCTGTAGAATTCATGTAAAGAAAACTAGGTATAATCTTAATGATCGAGCTATCAAGTTGAATGGTCTTCCTTTAGATAACGATCCACTTATTGGAGCCATAAGTGAGTTTAGAGCTTTGTACAATGCTGCAAATTTGATGCCTTCAATGTTGAGATCGAAGGAATCCTTTGGAAAAATCTCACCATCATATTTTTCTGTAGAATTCATGTAAAGAAAACTAGGTATAATATTAATGGTCGAGCTATCAAGTTGAATGATGTTCCTTTAGATAACGGTCCACTTATTGGAGCCATAAGTGAGTTTAGAGCTTTGTACAGTGCTGCAAATTTGATGCCTTCAATGTTGAGATCGAAGCCATCCTTTGGAAAAATCTCACCATCATCTTTTTCTGTAGAATTCATGTAAAGAAAACTAGGTATAATCTTAATGATCAAGCTATCAAGTTGAATGGTGTTCCTTTAGATAACGATCCACTTATTGGAACCATAAGTGAGTTTAGAGCTTTGTACAGTGCTACAAATTTGATGCCTTCAATGTTGAGATCGAAGGCATCCTTTGGAAAAATCTCACCATCATCTTTTTCTGTAGAATTCATGTAAAGAAAACTAGGTATAATCTTAATGATCTTTTCCTACATTATCCTGATTTTCTCCTCAGAATAACTGCTCAACACGTCCTCGATTTTGAGGGTGTTTCTAATTTACAGGAAAATTTTGTTCACGATGATGGGCTGCCATAGCTGGTCTTCATGCCCGGGCTATCTTGATGTACAGTTCTATATATGCATGATTAAATGATAGGTTTTTTCCTACTCTACTTAATAATGAGTGCTCTTAAAAAATTATTATGAGATAAGACTGTCTGGTCATTTGATTTCTGTATTTAGCCTTTTTCATATGCCACTTGATATTATTACGAGATAAGACTGTCTGGTCATTTGATTTCTGTATTTAGCCTTTTTCATATGCAACTTGATAATGAGTGCTCGCAATCATAATAAGACTGTTTGGTCATTTGATTTCTGTATTTAGCCTTTTTCATATGCAACTTGATAATGAGTGCTCTCAATTTCTCAAGTGTCCCCTCAATGAATAAAATTATTAGTGGATTTTTCACATTTAATAAAACTAATTATGAGGTAGATTGCCTCCTCATTGATTTATGTATTTAGCCTTTTTCATATGCAAATTGATAATGAGTGCTTTCAATTATAATAAGACTGTCTGGTCATTTGATTTCTGTATTTAGCCTTTTTCATATGCAACTTGATAATGAGTGCTCTCAATCTCTCAAGTGTCCCCTCAATGAATAAAATTATCAGTGGCTTTTTCACATTTAATAAAACTTATTATGAGGTAGATTGCCTCCTCATTTGAGATTGTTTGGTCATTTGATTTTTGTATTTAGCCATTTTCCTAAGCCTTTGGCCATTATCTCTTGTCCAGAGTTGGAATGGAATGTTATTATTGAATTCCCAAACATCGCAGCAATGACCCCGAACAAACCTCTGAAATGGCACAGACATAAAGTTTTATGCGATGATATGATGGCCAACACATGGAGCTCCATGGTGGACAGGTGTCGTACCGGCTCCATGTGCTTTGATGCATGGTTTTGTGACGTGGCGGGGAGGGCGCACAGAATAACTTATAGAAATAGTTTTATCATAATTAATATTTTACAGAAATACATATTCCATTGAAAATTTCTTATCAACACATAGTTAGGTTTCCACAAGAAATCACTACTAGGTTGTAAGCCAAAATGTTTCTTGGGACAAGAAAAAGATACAATCTAGTGTTGTAAACCAAAATGTTTCTGTGACAAGAAAAAGATACAATCTAGTGTTGTAAGCCAAAATGTTTCTGTGCCAAGAAAAAGATACAATCCATCCAAAATCCACATCATAATGTGGCTAGAACCAAAAACATATGACACCCCTATTCTTTATGGCCCTGAGAATCTTGAGTGCCAAAACTCCCCGAGTTACCTTCTTGAGCCAGGTAGGTTGGCCTACCAGTCAAGGGCTGATTAGGAAATGGTTGATTGATGCCATATGATTGATTCCAATTTGTAGCTTCCAACCATAGAGGTACTGAGTACCCATACCTCACATTTGCACTATTGGCCCCTGCATTAAATGGAGGTGTGTAATGAGCATACATAGAATTGACACCAGCTTTGGTAGGAACAAGGCAAGTGGGTAAACCCTCAGTTTGATAGTGAGGCACTTGAATGTTTATGAGATCTTGGAATAATGGTGTATTATCTGCAATGGAGTCCAATGAGTTTGAAATAATCCTGGTTTCATCAGCTATTCTTGTATCGTTGATAATCCCTTGTTCCTTTTCAAGCATTTGTTGTGCCTTTCATTTTTCCTTTTCTTGTCTTGCCATTTGCTTTTGTTGGTCCTTAACTTGCCTTTCTTTATCCCTTTCAATCCTTTCTTCTGCTCGACGTTGTGCTGCAACAATCCTTGCTTCCTTCTTCTCCTTGACTATATCCTTCTTTTTCTGTTTTAATTCTTGCATTTCAAATTTTTTTTTTTTTGACTCAACTAACAGGGTTATATAGTCCTCTGAGGTGAGTAACTGTGAGCTTCGGCCCAGACGAAGACTACTCGGTGCACCTTGCTTTTTTTCATTGATACTCTCTCTACTGATAGCTTTAGGAACCGTCCAAGTGTCTTCTCCACCCCTCCCACCTGCATGTCATTGCTTGGTACTTCCCTTTCAGTATCCGTTGGAACTAATTGAACCATATCATTATCTTCATTTGATGCCTCATTATTTCCTTCATCTTCTTCCATTGATCTATTGTCCACAAAAAAATGAACAATTTCACTGTTCAATTCTGCTGGTTGTGAAGGCATGTTCATGCTTTCTTCATTGGTTGCTGAGATACTATGTGCATTCATATTGATCATTGCTTCTGCTAGCCATGAAAGTGGGGTTACTTGGCTTGGCAATGTCAATTGGTCATTGTCAACTGCATGTTCAACAATATCATTAGCAATATCAGCAACAGGAATTTCATGTTCTTGAGTTGGTGGAACAATCTCCATGTTACTAGGAATTTTTTCATTGTTATATTGTGTTTCACATACAGTTTCATCATCTTCAACATATAAGTGTCCTTGAGATAGGGAAATCATATTACCAGCTGCAACAACATCATCTTGGTCATCTACTTCTTGCACTTCAACACCTGTTTGGACATTCCCTTCTTCCTGACCATCCACATGAAACGCTTAGCTACAACCAGTATCATCCATAAGAGCATCATAGTTCACTGGCTAGATTCCTGTCCTCCTAAAGCCAACCTTGATATTTGATGGTGTCAAATCCCTTTTAAAAGCTTTACTTGCAAGCTCTGCTAGCTCAAACCTTTTCACCTCAACCCCTGGATTCTTTGCCATCCATGCAGCACGCTCCGACCTGAAATAGTTCTTGAAAGGGCCAAACACACTAACATCAAGGGGTTGCAGCCTATGAGTGGTATGAGCAGGCAATGTCAACAGGTCGATGCCTAAATTGTTTGCTTCCTCAATTGTTTGTATAGCCATGTGGCTCACATGGACATCTAATATCAAAAGGTGTATGTTATTAGGCGAGACGCCACCTGGTACCAATGCAACAAAGTGAAAAAGCCAACTTAGAAACAGTTCTTTAGTCATCCATGCATGGGGATGTGCAACCATGCATGCACCTGGTTCACAGTTCTGTATATAGTTTTTCAGTTGATTTTTACCTTTGAATAGATAAAATCTTGGGATTGAAGTACCAATTGCATTAACACAACATAAAATAGTTATCCATTCCCTGCTCTTAGGCAAAATCTTTGGCACATTTCGGCTCCCTCTCTTGGCAATTACCCGCATGCCACAATTCCTCCCCGCCTGTAAACCTGTTTCATCACAGTTCCATATATGGTCCGCTCCATAAGAATGTTTATCGTAAGCACTAGAAAGTGTGTCATAGAACTTTTGCACAACTACGGGGCGCAAATTTAATGCTCTATCTCTGTCAAGGCCCTCAGCAGTACGCAATACAAGTTCTGGATGTCTTTTTTTAAACCCAAACCAAGATGATTTACCAGGAAACCCATCTTTGAATGGGTTTGGCCTCCCTTGACAGATTTGAGCAACTGTTTATTTGAGTTGTATCAACTCTAGCCCATGTCCTAGTTGGGCCATCTCTTTACACCACTCAACCACCTCGGCCTCCTCCTCCTCAGTCATAACTGTAAGACGCCCTCTACGTTTTGTATGAGTCAGTCCATTTACCCAATAATGTATTGATGAGGGAGGAATACCATGTTTTTTTGCAGATGCCCGAACTGAGTATCCATTAAACTCTATGTCGTCAATTGCAACTAACATTTGTTCTTTTGTCCATTCTCTTATAGCACTGATCTTTTTAGTTGAGCTTGCCCCTTGGACTATTGTTGATGGTGGTTCTGTTGCTGATGGTGTGTTAACATCAGCGGCTGTCACATGGTCATCTTCAACAATGTTCCCTGGTGCATTGCCGACATTGACATCAGCTGGCCTGTCATCATTCGACGATGTGCATCGCAGCTATGCACCCCTTGTCACTCTCCTGCCACTTCTCCTTGTACGAGCAGAGTAACTTCCTTTTTCCATAGATGCAACAACCTGTAAAATTATTTCATGCATTTAGACATTAGAATATATGTCAAATTATGCTTTATTACTTCTGCAAAAATACTTTTCCTCTATTGCAGGAAATTATCAACATGTATGTTACTGATTTCATAATGAGAGTAAATGTTTCACTTTCATAGGGCAGTGTCAAAATTTTGCAAATATCATTCCAAGTAAATCCATAGTTCATCAATTTAGCAACTTTTATATGGATTCAAGTAGATTCTATGATAGTTGTTTCAAATATCATTTTCCATTTAGTTTCAACAACTTTATACAGCTAAACCAATGAGGTATGTAAACATGTATGAATTACGTCATTCTCCTTATATTTGTTAAATATTAGGGAATATAGGTAATAAGCAGGTCTATTCAATATGTACTTACCCTATAGAGTAGAGTGTAATCATTACTAATGGTTGAATCAGTGCCATAAGTAGAACCATGGAAATAAAAGTAATGAGGAAACAAAGCTTGTTACATTAGGATATGCATATACAGTGATTACAGTCTATCCATATTTATTGATTATGGAGAGAACGGTACTCTATATACCAATAAGAAAAAAGGTATTTATATAATAGGAATGACTAAGAGCGAGAACCCTGGGATATCATGTTGTATATTGATTAGCTTGTCACCTTTGTACCTTATCTAAGCTTATGACAAGCTATGGAATTAGAACAAAGTAGTTACACATGACTCTTTCTAACCATGCTTGTTTACCTAATCACTTGCTTGTCTCATTCTCATTACACTCGGCATAAGTAATAGCACAGATATTTTATAAGTAACATCATCTAAAGGTTGACCTATCAGTACTAACCTAAGAAATACATGTATAGATATGATAAAGTACGTGTATCACAGGTTGGTTATCTCCCTAATAGACTGGATTCAGCTTTAATATAGATATAACATATGTAATTATACATAGCTTTGTTCTAGCTCACTCATAGATAAGGGTGAACTGAAACCATGCTCAGATACTAATACGAGCTTTTTAGTGTATAGAGCTTACTAGTGATAAGATGAATGAGATCCATTGAATATGATACACACCTTTTTTCAATGTATTATGTTATATAGATTATACAACTTAGCTTCATACTAGATCACGTATTGAGTAAGATACACGAGTTTCATCAATTCCAGTACTCTGACCGTAATCATACTAGTATACCTGTTCTAACTTATAAGTAATCTGTATAGGTATATCCCTAATTAACACTATCATAACATTTAAGAAACACAGACCCTTAGTAATACATGTTCCTTATCACTAGTCGCAAGCTTCATTAGTATCACTAAATAGTTACTCAGCTTAGGCTATGATCAGAGCTTGTATCATTTCATCATAGTTCATAAGGTAAGCATATCCATATTCAACATACAAAAAACAACACGTTTTAAGCATAAGATGTAATCAGATCTATGACCAAGTTGGTTGATTAGATGGATACGACTATATTCAATAGGTTCAATTCCTGTAAGCTAAACAAGCTGTGACTACAATACTAACACGACATACGTAACCTCTGTGATATGTAAGCTGTAATCACTATGAAGCTGATGATCGAATAAGTGTTGCCATAATAAGCTAGAACACATACATAACCTATGTATAAAAAAGGTTAACTATAACCCTATGGACATAATTGTAAGAACAACGACTTTCAATGGCTGTTTGTGAAACCATCCAGGTATCCTTCTAGTAGTTATGGCCAGACAGACCATGTAAGAGATTTGATAAATGAAAACAATGAAAACAAAACTGTAAGAAGAATGAGTTGTAATTCATATAACTAACTTGGATATATTGGCCACTATTTTGTGATGTTGTCTTCAAGTTTTCTGAATAGTTTGAAAGCATAAGATGCAACTTCAATAGTGGGTGGACTTCTTTTATAGTTTTGGGGACTTGAATTTAATTGGTGGACATGGATGCACATGGATTGCAATGGCTTCATTTTGAATGTGTGGTATGGATTTAATTTGATGTGATCTAATGGTTGGGAAATTGGTTATTTGTTGATCCATGTGCTTTGAACTGTTTTAATGAGAAATAGAGTGAGTTGGGTGTCATTTATTGCAGTTATTGGGTCTGGGTGTCATTTATTGAACAAAGTGGGTTTAAATGTTATTGGGTTGGGTGTCATTTATTGATCATGGGGTGTTTAGTTGTTGAACAACACAACAGTTATGGCTGACGTACATTCCCTTTTGTTATGTGCAGGTAGGCATATTTATTTGGGATGCAAAGTTGCAAGTCTGATGAGTGGGGGTTGAAGTGACTGCTGTTTTGTACTTTTGGAATAGACCGGTTTGGAAGCCTTTATGGCTTTAGCTGTTTTCCACTTGGGTCAATATGTTTTGCAGTATTAAGTAGTAAAATACTATTTATGGACAGTTGTGGGCCCAGTCAATGTATGGGTGATTTTTGGACATAAATTAATACTTATTTATACATAATGTTATTTATTTTTGTTTAAATTTTGGTTTCAAAAGTCTCAATTACTGGTGGTTTGGTGGGACGAGTACTATATCAACTACTGGTCCCTACACAACATAATATCTCCCCTATTAGAATTTCGGGAGCATGGATTTCATAAGGTTTTGGAATAGTAGTTACGAAAATTCAAGTGTCGAGGTCCCGAGGAGTGAGGGAGGTATAAGGAGATAGAGTAATTTCGGTAGGAGAATTTTAGAGGTTGCCATTTCGAGAGCTATAAGGAGTTGATGTTATGAAATGAGGAGGTTCCGATGTCTTGAGGAGGAGTGGAGTGATAAGGAGGTCTTGAGGCTTGGGAGATGAGGGTTTCATAGATAAATTAAAAAGGGAGTTATGAAATGTGGAAGATTTGAAATGGGAAGAGGGTCCGAGATAAGGAGGTGAGGTGAGGTGGTGGATTTTTCTCCCTCATATATAAACTATAATCACTTTGTAATATAATTCCTAATTTCATGAAAAACTACAACTATTTTTATTAATAAGTTTTGGGATCTTGGGTTTTAAGAATTGGAATTTAAATTAATTTCTGAGAGCTAAAGACTTAATTATATGCATTATTATTTTGGCGATTATATAATCTCGACAACGGTGGTTCTGTAGAACAATTTAGTAAAAATAATAATTAATTGAAAACTTATTTAAAAATTAATAAAAATATTTACAATAAAAACTAATTATTTACAAAAATTTAAATAATATACATTTTGTACATTTTTAGCCAAGGTGATAAAAATCATCAAAATTCGGATAAGTGCCATTTGCAAACTGTGAGTTCAAATGAGATGAAACGAGAACTGATGGAAAGCCAATAAGAAATCGAACGCAATGAAGTAATTATAATAGAAATTCGAAGAAAATGGAAATATCACAAAATTGTCGCACACTTAACCAAAAGAAAATATTAAATGACGATTTAGCCAAAATTTACGAAAATTGTCCCCTTTATTATTATAAAGGTAATAAGTTAAAAATAGTTGGGTTATGATTTCACCACAACAATGATGACATATGGGGAAGAACAAGTTATCTCGGGTTAAAAAATAATGAGTTTAATTTTACCAAAGGTTAAAAGTGAGGAACAATATAGGTTCAAAACGATAATTACTCAAAGCAAAATGAGTCTAAAGTCATGAATCCGAGTTTTGGGGAATATTTAATATTTAAGATTACCTCATATGAGTGATAGAAGGAGGTACATATAGGGAGTTTTTTTTATTTTTATAAAGCATATATCCATCGATATGAATGGTCTCTGACATTGCTTCGCTGCCAGTAAGTCTAGTCAGTACCCCAACGAAGTTGTCTTTTAATGCCATACAAGAATGGTCCCACTGCCAACAAACGTCCATAGTACCGACAGTTTTACTTGTATTTCTCATGCTTCCTCTTTTGATCACCGTTTTGATAAGCATATTTGTGACCTAAGTTTATGGTGTCCCTAAGTGAAAGGGGTGGGATGGTAAAAGGGACTTAAGAAAACGGATATAATTCTTCCATAATGTTGACTCCATAGCCTTCTCTGCGACTGTTTATTTAGAGGCTTTTATAAAGTGGAGGGATGGGAGGGATCCATTGAGTTAAACTCAAGGTCAATTCTTTTCTTGAAAATACATTGCTTAGAAAGGATGCATGCTCCTCCATGGAAAATATTTAAGGTAAGAGGGCTTTAGAATTATATAAAGATATCCCTTTAAGGTAAATGAAACCCATTAAAATAGAGAGAGTACAAATTTCCCATATCTTCCAACCAATGTTGGGTAAGAAAAATTCCATGACATAAATATTAGTAATATCAAGAAAATCAATCCATAATCAACAACAAAAGGAAAAATAAATCCAAACTGAAGCGAAAAAGGAACTCATCATACTCCAAAAATGTCAAATAAGAAAAGGAAAAAAAATGAAATAAAAGCCCAAATTAAAAGACAACCCCAACAAGACTAATTATAAAAATTTCTCAAAAGTAAAATAAGACTAGCATGTGTGTCTGTCTGATGTTAATATTTTAATAAATTTTATGTTGTTGAATGTTATAGCAGCTACAACCACCCTCCAAAATTTTTCCTTAGCTTCATTTTGGAGCCTCCCTACCAAACTTTCACAACAGCATGTATTTCTTCGTCAAGTACACAAACTTCAGTGATTTTCTTGCAGAATGACAACCTGTCCATCAAAGTTTGTTGCATTCCCTTCACAGATTGTTCCTCCGAAATTGGTCTTGTTGTAGGCTGGGCAACTCACTCAAGAAATTGCGCAATTCTAGAGGGAAACCAACCTTCCCTACAGAAATTGCACAATTCAATCTGGCAGCCTGGTGGGCTCCAAAATTGCACAAATATACTAGTCAGGCTTCATCCAAAAAATTGCGCAACTCCTCTTAGCAGGGCTACTCAACCTAGGAATTGTGCAATCCTGGGTAACAGTCAGTTGCTCTGCCTAGAAACTGCGCAAATATCTTAGGCATCCAGCCCAGCTCCCTCCCAGAAATGTGCATTTTTCTCCCAACAGTTGAGCAGATTGTTGCATGTGCAGCTGAGATGACTGGTTCCCTCCGGGATCAAGCAAAACTGACTTGCATGCATGGGTTGCTTCTCCAAAGGCAGCATGCAAAGGCATCCCTTGGTTCAGGGATCTAGTTTCAGTAGCTGGAGGTTGCATGCAAGGATCATTTCAGAAACCTCCCACCAAGTGTCGCTCTTCCTATATTTGTGGCATGCATGTCACATTGTCGATTTGATCAAAACTCATGAATTGGATGCTGTAGAGCTCATTCCTCACATCGACCTTGTAGATCTAACATCCCATGTTGCATTTAGGAGTGGTTGGCACATTTAGCTCAATTGTTTTGGGGTAAGCCCACTTTTCATGTCTTGTGTTGCATTTTTTGCGCTTTTTTTTTTTTCACTTCATATTAATGTTGTCTACTTTATTTTAGTGAGTGATTGCTGTCGTTTTGATACATAATAGCTTGTACTAGCATCGTTTTAGTTTTCATTAACATCTCATTGCTGTCGCATGCATGAAACTGTTTTTCACGAATAGTCACCAATTTGGTGACTCACCTCACCCACATGCATGTTGTTCCATTTTTTGAATCTTTCATTCACTATTTGCATGCACGATAATTCACTTATGCTTACACTTAGCATTGTTGTGCATTCACATTCACATTTGCTTTAAGTTTCCCATTGGCAGGTCTGGGAAACCCTAGCCTGGACTATGCCTCACCAAGACAACATTGCGCAATCCTGACAGGGAAGGCTCTGTCTTCCTCTCAGGAAATGCACATTTCTACCCAGTGATTTTCCTCTAGTATTGCATTGCGCAATTTTGAGGGATAGTGACTGCGGGCTCAGAAAATTGCACATTGTAGTCATGAAGCCTGCAACCATTGCTAGTTGAGATTGCGCATTGCACAATTGCAGCAGTCAACAACCAAGCTGGATTGTGCATTGCACAATTCCAACAGTGAGTTAACGTGACAACCCAGACTGTTCCTTGCATAGACTTAGCAGTCACTCTACCAACTTCCAGACAAAAATTGTGCAATCTTCACGATTGGGGATACAAGTATGTCACAAGTCAGTTCTCAAGTTCATTTCGGTTTTCCACTGACAAATTTCTTGCCATGAGTGTCGCCATGTCTCCAGGTATCACAGGTGTTCATTTGCCTCTCAGTAGTATAGGTACAATGGTTTCCAGAAGAGAAGAGTCAAAGACACCGTTCCGAGCACACTTGGGGATGAAATAGATCGAGTGTCTATGAACTTGCTTACCCACGAAGACATCAAGTTATTCGACAACAACATCACAACAAGCAACACCATGAAAATTAGCTGAAGGAAACATACCAGATGCAACAAATGCAAGAGGAACGTTGTTGACAACACTGAGGTGGGACAAAGTTACAAGCTCACGCAGATCCACTTGTGATGAAAGCAACTTTGGAGACTCAGGTGATGAGGTGATGACGCGACATGAAGATTGTGTGAAGACAGAGAACATAATAGAGAAGGAGTTGCATGTGCTGAAGTAGCAACTCAAGGAAGAACAGGAGCTGCATAGACGAGAGAATGAGTTGCAGCAGGAACAAGTACAACAACCAGCGCAACATGCACTCACGGATGAAATTGCACCTGTACAAGTTAAAGATCCATCCCAACAGCTGACACATAGTAGAGATGGTGAGTAGTGTTGTTGATCGCATAAAAGGGAATTCAGCAGCATGAATATCATTGTGCGCACGCATGCGATCCCACCCGTTTAGCACACTCACCGAGGCCTAGATAAGAAGCAAGTCCAACTGGGGCTGAACATGTAGTTGAGAGTTGATGCGCATGACCACCAACACACACTGGAAGATTGACATAGACACTATGCATTAGCGTTGTTGGTTCGGCCGCACCCAAGAAGACCATGTGCATGTTAGCAGACGAGTTGGATGGAGGAGTGACACCAATGCACCCAGATGCAATGGAGGCAAGAGTTCGCTTTAGCAAGATGCCACCATGGAGCACATGCACCCCATCATGGACGACCAAGCTTGGCATAAGCTCACGACCTTCACCATCACAAGCATGTCAAAGAGTTGGTCTCACCACAATGGACCGGGTGTCAGTGATGTCTTGCATGGCTTGCTCAAGCCATTTTGTCTTACATGGGCACATGTGCATTGTAATGTAATGTCTTGTCAAGTGGAAGTTCAAGTGTCGATAGTTGGATGTAACAGTCATAGAGTAGATGAAGAGTCATGAAGGTAGATGAATTGTCACAAAGGGGAATGTCAAGGGTCACCCTACCCTTTGCTATAAATAGAACCTCATAACTCATTTTAAAAGCTTTTGGTCAACCAAGCTTTCGATAAGACTATCTTGGGGAGAGCTTGGAAAATATTGTAATGAGCCTTGGCTTCTCCACTACGCATAGCTAGTACATCTCTTTGAAGGAGCAGGCGGTTATGGCTGTAACATTCCACTGTCAGAACTAGTGGTTGGACATGGATGTACTGTATGACTGGAACTTACACTTCTTAATATAACAAGAGCCATCATGTTTCATGCATATGTTGTATTGTATTCTATGCTATTTGGTTTACTCTAAATGATATATGTATCTATTTACTTACGCATGCATGTATAGATATCTGTGTATGTATGTATGAATCTTTTTTGAAATGTGTTGTTGGTTTAACCATCACTTTGGATTTCTAGCTAACTTGCCGTCCATGTTGGGATGCATCTTTGCTCGTGTGTTCGCTTCTTAACCGCGTGCTATCACTGGTTTCCAAGGGGCGCACTCATCTCAACCCCCGTGTGTTAGAACCTCTCATGCAACTTCCTTGGCTCATTGCAGCTGTCACACCCTTGCTACCAGCAGAGTTATCTTACTTGCCTCTATGCGAAATCACGGTCAAGGAATTACCGTACGACCCACTGCTGGGACTCCTACACCAAACGGTCTGAGGTCTAATTGGGACTTCTTACCAGGGAGATCCCCTTACACGTTGGCGGGTCCAGCACCGTCAACATTTTGGTGCTAGAAGGAGGTTTAGATGACAAGCTGAGCCCTCATCATCTGTTTTGAATCTTCGCACATCTATCATGGAGTTTGTTATAGTTCTCCCTCCAAAATGTCTGTCCAACAAACATATCTTTCATGTCGAGAGGGAGTTCTGGGATCACTTGTCACAACTCACATATGACAGTGAAGGCGAAGTGGCATGGCTTGAGCACTCAGATGACTTCGATGCGCTCATGTAGGTCATGGAAGGTTTTGATGAAATAGAGGCCTGTTCGCTGCTCGCACACACACTTCACGACCACCCACCATAATGGTGTGGCACACTAATTCATAACTCTGTGCACTCATTCAAGAAGTTCAACGATCTAATCAAATCTGTTTTCCACCATTTTGAACCTGAAGTGTTTGATAAAAAGTTGTTAAAACAATGGAATGCCCTGCACAAATCACTTATGGAGTTTTCAGAATGCTTCTATCTATTCATGTTTGAAGCCCCGAAAAGTTAGATGAAATTTTAGTATCTCATGGACAGATTCAAATACTACTTTGTCCAACCTGTCAATCCTAAGAATAAGTTCAAGCTTAAACCCCACTCTGCATACTTCATTGATGGAACTGTGCAATCACAGATGGACATGGTCACTGTCACAAGTGACTGTCCACCGTCCCCTCATCAAATAGCTCCACCATCGCAGAGTGATGTGGGTGAGCATGCACACACATCTGTTCAACCATCACAGATTCCTCTCGACATCGCTCCTTCCGATTTTTGCACAGATTTGGTAGTGAGTCCCATACCTCATCACATGTATTTTGTACCTCAACCTTCGTATTCAAACTGGGATAATCCTCTGGATGACACTGTCTTGTGTTCTTCCGTTCCGGAGTCAACACCTGTTTTGAATGAGGATCGATCTATCGATGGAGTTGGTGTTGCACAACCAACATGTTCTGACATTCATGAAGAGCATAACTGGGATCTTGAGCATCCACCAACAGCAGAGGACCATCCCTGTCTGTTCGTACCTCCTCCGTTTTTTCCTGACCTCCTTGGTGTTCCTGCAATCCTTGATTTTTCATGTGTATCTCCATCCACGGAAGCACCCATTGTTGATTATTCACAGGACACACCAGATGTCAGTCCATCATTTGAAAATGGAGAGGACTGATCCTTCTTTGAACATCCACTTGATTTTTCATCTATCTTTTCCAGAAACGCAGAGGATGAACATTTTTTCTTCTCATCTACCCCTATGTGCAATTCATCAAATCATGAGGATGTCGACCAACATCTTGCATTTTTTGATCTTAGTTGTCATGATCTCTTCACCTCATCATCCGATCATGATGTTGATTCACTCTTTGTTAATCCATTTAAGCTATTGGTCTACGATGATCCATCTGTCAACGAAGACGAAACCCCCCAAATTGTCGAGGCACTTCAGCCCGAGCTGATGGTTATGTCAGGCCCTCGCTGCCCTGAGGTTGGTTTCACTTATGATCAGGAAATTGTTCAAACATGCAAGGCTCCTCTCACTCATCTGTATACATTGAATATCAATCTAACACTCATATTTCACTTCTTCGATTCGAACTACACGATCCCATTTCTCATGCATTGGAGGAATATTACTCAGCAAGCACACTTACACAATGTAAGTGGTCTACCTTCCTCACGTATGCTTGCATATCATAGTAAAGAGTGTGCGTATGCTTAAATTCTGCATGTAGTGTCACACAACATCATGGTATGTCCACGGACTACATGTCATACATTTTAACTCATTTTTGTTTCGTGGACGCTTGTAAACTTCGAGCGTGTTTGTCTTCACTGTTACATCTTTCTTGTTTGATGGTTCGCATAACTGTCTTGTTTGTGAACCATGCATTCACCAACATGGGTCTACTAATGTGCGAGTGGTTGCATTGGAAGTATCACTTCACATGAGATGACCCATGCACTGTTAGCTTAGGAGTAGGAGTAGTGTTTTCTTTTGACTTGTTTGCTTGCTTATTTCTTTATGTGTTTGTTTGCTTTCTTGCTTGTTTTCTTACTCACTTTTCTTTCTCTTTTGCTTCTACTTCTAATTTTCTTTATTTTTTGTTTGTTTTCTTGTTTCGTTCGTAGTTAGTTTCACATGAAACCATGCATGACTCCTGAAACAAGTTGAGTAAAGTACAAGAGGCCTTGTGCAACTATCACTACTTGGTTATCTATAATCGTGCCTCTGTATGAAGAATTTGTTACTTTTAGTCCATGATACGTTGATGGAAAATACGTATTGTTCGAAATGAACCTTGGTGAAAACACAACGCTGACACGCTAACTAGTGTCACCTACTCTAGTCGGTTGTTTTTGGATTAACCCTTGTCAACTCAGTTAAGTAGACTAAGGTGAGGGGAAAAAACTTAATAGGAAAGTTAGAGGTATAATAAACTACTTCTCTGCAGGAACAACCTCTTTTGCTCTCAATAAGTCGGGATCCTGCTTCCACCTTTGAAATGAATAAGTGCTATGCACAGTTACAAAAATGTAAAAAAAGAAAAAGTGAAAAAAGTTTGAAAAAAATGAAAATGGATAAGGCAAAAGAAGATAAAGGTTTCCTGCGCAGAGAAGTAATGCAAGTAACTCCGCCAGGGTACTGACCAAGCTCCTTGGTAGCAGGGCCATGCTTGTGTTCCTATGCGACTCCGTTGGGGCACTGTCCAAGCCTGGTGGCAGCGGAGCAACACCAGAGATGAAACAAAGACTCTGATAACTATACTGCTTGTGCACCAATATACCCCTCAACTCCAATCGAAGCAACTGTGTTGACTTGGCTTGGAATGTGTGTCAATCGATCAAGAGCTTGGCAGATGCTACATCTTACAATCAAGCAAGTGTGGAAACCAAGAGGAACTGAGAACCAAACAATACTTCTGAAGGTGTTCGACTTGCTTTTCAAAAACACGGTCCATTCAGAGACTTGGAGTTCTACCAGTGTGTCACCAAGTGTTGTAGCAGTTACACCCACCATCCAAAATTTTTCCTTAGCCTCATTTTGGAGCCTCCCTACCAACCTTTCACAGTAGCATGTCTTGCTTCGTTATGTACACAAGCTTCAGTGATTTTCTTGCAGAATGATAGCCTATCCATCAGAGCTTGTTGCATTCCCCTCATAGGATGTTCCTCCGGACTTAGTGCAGCTACAGGCTGAGCGTCTCCCTCAAGAAATTGTGCAGTTCTAGAGGGAAACCAACCTTCCCTCCAAAAATTGTGTAATTCTATCTAGCAGCCTGCTGGGCTCTAGAATTGCACAAATCTGCTAATCAGGCTTCATCCAAAAAATTGCACAATTCTTCCAAGCAGGGCTGCTCAGCGTAGGAATTTTGCAATCTTGGGCAGTAGTGATCCAGATTTAGATAGGAACACAACAAAATATAGAGATAATCATATACACAAAGATGCAGCAGAAATAATACTTCATTTCATTAATGTAAAACACTGAAATATGCTTACAAACAGAAATGGAAATAGACCAGCTAGGGCAATGGTAGCTTATCTCTGAGAAGAGATGTGGCGGCTACATTCCTCTGAACTATGTTACAATGAGGCTCGAAGGCCTATTTATTGTTGAGAAACAATGGAAAACCCTAAACATCCAAAAATCTAACCGTAGAAGATGAAACGCCAAACTGTGGGCCCTGTTTGGGTAAATTGGTACATCAACTTCTCGGGGTTGTAACTTTGGCATACAATCTCCATTTGACGTGTACAATATCTCATTAGAAAGATCTATTTGAGAACTACAACATTGGGGAGAGCAACATGGGTCCATACATGGACCCACGTTTCTCCCAATTTTCCCAGAAAACGTTGTTTAGTGCCTCAAAACAACTCCAGAAGTTTAGGACCCGAAAAACTGCTAAAAATAGTAAACTGTGCTACAACTAAGGAAACTGAAAAGCTGAAAGAAACAATGGTGGGGGTGCAAGTGGACTTGGCGGGTGGCCACCAATATTCACCTGGATCATTCCTCCCCCATTAGGAAGCAATGGTCCCCATTGCGTTGAGTTCCTCCATGAGACGAGGAAACTTCTGCTGAACTTGGTCCCTGGTGAGCCACTTTCCCTGGTGAAGGAGTTGGCCTACTTTGACAACTCGATACAGTTGGTTGTTCTGTTGGCGAATGTGCTTGATCTGTGTGTCCATGATCTGATCAGTTGTAGCTTGTTCCATGCAATCTGGATTTAACTCCGTGGGTGTGAGCTGTTCTGCAATGTCGGATGTGTCTAGTAATGGTGGAAAGTATGGCCGAAGGTGGTCCACATTGAACACTGGGTGCAGGCCAATGAATGGGGAAATGTTGAGCACAAATGCATTGTCTCCCACAGCCTTGGTAATGGTGTAAGGACTATATCGGAGTAGTCTAAGTTTCTGATATGCTCCGGTAAGGCGTTCCTTTTACAAATGTAACCAGACTTTGTCGCCCACCTGAAACTTGTGTGGCACCCGATATTGATCATGTCGCTACTTGTACTTGGCATTTGATTTCTCTAGAATGTCATGGACTTGCTGGCGAATATGTTGGATGTGCTCAATGAAGCTGTTTGCCTTATCCGTTTCGGACTGGACATGAGCCAAATCTACGTGAGTAGCTATAAATGGCATGGCCACGTCAATGGGACATAATGGCTGGAATCCCAAGCCCACTTGGAAAGGGTTGTGGCCAGTCGAGCTGTGGAGAGCTCAGTTGTAGCTGTGCTGGACATAGGGGAGGCTCTCATCCCATGTGTGTGGATGCTTTGAGTTGTACATGTGCAGAATGTGTACAATCATCCTGTTGACAACCTTTATCTGGCTATCAGTTTGAGGATGGAAGGTTGTGGACTTAGTGAGTTTGGTGTCCAACATTTACCAGAGACTGGACCAAAATGTACTGAGGAACCTGCTATCCCGATCTGAGATGATAGACTGTGGGATCCCAAAGTGCACCCGCACTCATTCAAAGAAGAGTTTTGTAGTGGCTTCTGCTGTGATATTCTTCTTGCAGGCCACCAAAATGGCCATCTTCGAGAACCTGTCGACGACCACAAAAAAATAGTCATTTCCATGCTTAGTGGAAGGAAGGCCTGACATGTAATCCATGGATATGGATTCCCAAGGTTGACTAGGGGTAGGTAGTGGGGTATAGAGGCCTTGCTTCATGATTGTTAGTTTGGCAATGTCGTAGGTAGTGCATGATCTGATGTACTTCCCGACATCCTGTCGAAGAATCGGCCAGTAGAAATACTTGTATAATATTGCCACTATTTTCTCGACCCCAAAATGCCTAGTAGCCCAACTGTAGTGTGCTTCCCAAATCATCTTGGCACGCTCGCTTGAAGGAACACAAAGGTGACCCAGGTGGCATAATAGGGCATCCAGGAGGTGAAAATATGGAACATGCTGACCCTCCAAGGGTGTCTGGTATGTGTGGCCAAAGTTTGGGTCACTTTTGTAGAGAAGTGGCCAATCAGAAGTCTCGTGCCCACAAGAGTTGAGCACGGTGGTTAATGACATGATCGATGGTTGATTGAGGCAATCTGCAACATTATTGGTGCTGCCCTTCTTATACTTGATATTCAAATGGAACTGTTGCAGGTATGTGGACCACTTCTAATGGCGATCATTCTGTAATTTCCCTTGGGTCTGTATGAACTGGAGGGGTTGGTGGTTTGTGTGGATTACTATTCCCTTCCCCAAAATGTAATGTTTCCATTGTTGGCAGGCCTGCACAATGGAATACATCTCTTTGTCATAAGTGGGATACTTCCGGATTGTGTTTGAAAGTGTCTCATTGTGATATGCCACTAGATGCCTGTGTTGAGTAAGGACTGCCCCAATATCATAGTCAGAGGTGTTGAGATTGCAACAAGATGATGGAGCTTAGTGAAAAGAGTTGCCTTCACTAAGTGGGCCCGTAGGCTATTTTTGGCGCAAGTATATTTTTAGACTATGTCTATTTTTAGACATATGGATCATGTCTATGGATTGCA